>CM070512.1:43599010-43815401 GCA_036346375.1 Guadua angustifolia
TTTGACCGATATCATGAGGCAAAAGGAGATGCATATAGGATATTGTTGAGGTTCGTCTGATCTTTACATGTACTCGGGAGTCAATAAGTCCTACTAGTGGCCGCTATCGACTATTGGTCGAATGCTCCATGGTCGAGTAGGTGGGTGTACCCGATGATTGAATAGGAGTATTTAATGATCGATAGGGGTGCTCCGGCCATGCCCGAGTGCACGTGAACCTATAGGGTCACATACTTAAGGGGTTGGAACATAGTGGTACGGATTGGATCTATCACGAATGAGCCAAGTGGGCTCTGTCCTTTGGTTGGGCCCTAATGTAGGGTTCCACCGCAGGGGAGGAGACGGCTATATAAAGGTTGTTCATCATTGCAATAAGAGATATACATCAGATAGCGCAGCCACAAAACCCTAGCCGTCACCGCTTGAACCTTCCTGTGCACGCTGGTGCTGGCACACCGTCGCACGGCATTCCTTTCTCGAATGTGTGGATACCGGTAGAGGTGTTGCTGCTACTGTGACACTATCGGGACGGGCGATCGACCAATGCAACTGGACACAAACTTAGTTGATTCGGTCTACATCAACTTCCTTCCGCTGCACTGCGCATTTAGTGGTAACGATCTATGATCATATACTTGCGTGGCTTTCTGGTATACGAGGTAGAAAAATTTTAATTGTGCGCTAGCGTAGCCTACCCATATCCCTTCAAGCTAGGCACTTTGTGAGCTTCCACGTCCACTTGCTGCACCTTGAGGACATGGCAGAGTATTTTGGAGCTGAGGACGAGTTGCCGATTGCTTCTTTTGTGGGCAATTACTCGCATAATGTCTCTTCTCATTGCAAGAAAAGCAGGTAACGGCTACAACTTTGTTCTGACTTCTAAAGGGATATCCTCCATGGTTATATTGTTGAACAGCAGGTGGTGAAGGACAAGAAATACACCCTTAAGGTCTTGGAGGTGGCGGTACAGAAGAACGAGCAGTGGATGGCTACTAGGTGTGCGGTTTTGACGAACCGCTGCTTGTTGATTTTTGCGCCATCCATTTGCACTTGTGAATCTCGATCACGGCCTTAGCACTATCTTCCACTCGAATAGCCTTGTCAACCAACACTTGCATATTGGGAATGTCAAGGGCAACGAGGGAATGTCGTATTTCCTTATTAAGGCACTCCTGAAAGAGAGCAAGCTTCCTTTTCTCGCTTGGTATCTCCTCAACGACGTATCGAGCAAGTAGGTGAAGTAGTGGAGGAACTAGGAAGTCCATGACTAACATGGTGCCTTGCTTAAGATTGTAAAATTCCCTCTTCTTGATTTCCATGATGCTCGAGGGAATGTGGGTGGCATGGAAAGCATCTTTGAAATCTTCCCAAGAAGTGACTTGACCTGGCGGGTGAATAGCTTTGTAACTATCCCACCAGGCTGCTACGGCACCTTGGAGATAATTACAACGTACTGCACTTTCTCCTCGTTGCATCGAGCGATGTCAAGTTTGCCCTCAATATCACGAAGCCAGTTGTCGGCATCCAAGGGGTTTGCCGATGAGGAGAAACTTGGCGGACGAGTTCGCTAGAACTCGACCAAGCGTGATTGAGGTGTCATGGCTGCCATTCTACCGTATGTTGCAACGGCATTAGAGTTCTCGATATTTTGCACCTTCCTCTCAAGAAGACAAGTTTGCATCATGAGGACTTGTGCCATTGATGAAGGAGGAGGCAGCTCCTCGCTTTGAGCTTCTTGATGGTTGTGAGCACTTTCTTACCCTCTTACAGGCATGCTAGAATGTTGGGCCTTACAAGAGTGTGATCCTGGGTGCAGCGGGTTAGGGCACCTCATCCTCTGGGATGCGGCCTTCACGGACAACACCACTAGCCATGAGTGCACATACTGGTTGAGTCATTGGTATCCTGTTACACACGTGAAAGTTGAGCAACATATGTGAAATGGATAAGATTTTGACTCAAGATAGATGTACAATGAAGATAGGACAATTAAGCATGTAATTTCAAATTTAAGAATTGATTTTCATGCTTAATTAAGATTGTGGACAGCAAGGATAGATTTCATTGATTTTGATAATATTAGCATAGTTGATCATAATACATGGTTGAGTTACATCATGGGGGTCATTCTAACTATCAGGATCCAACCCATTGGTGTCTTTACAACTTTTGCACTCAAAAAGTACATCCAAAAGTTAGCTCACAACACAACCTAAAAGTGAGCTCTACTCTATAAGTCATCTGGCCTTGCTCTATGCGTGGCCAACACCATTGGTGGCGTCAGAGGCATCGGGGGCAACGGGTGGTGATGATGGCACAACGGGCATCATCAACTCATATTCGTGCCCTACGAAGATGAGAGTCTGACCCAACACCACGCTCATGGGGCTGTTGGAGCGAGCGGCCGAGATGTGACGTCCATGTCCACCCACCGACATGCGAACCTAGTGGACAACACGACGGCCATAAGGATGCAGGAGGTCCTCCGTGGGATCATATGCCTCATGCTCCCCATACACGACCTTTGGGGTGAAGAAGCTAAGTTTGATCAACGGAGCCACATGAATCTCAAGCTCGGAGATGCAGTGGCATGCGATGTTCAACTTGTCGTGGAGGTGGAGGAGATATCTGTCGAGCAAACTCAGAAGCCCCACATGCCAAGTGAACGTGGCATTCGGTGCATTGTAGGTGTTCTCCAAGCTATCTCTCTCTCGTGAGGGACAATATGGACACAACTGCGCTAGCTCGGGGAGGTCATGGTGAAGTCGAACGATGGCAGTGTAGGCTCCATCATGCAATGCCATGAGCGATGTCAATGCCATCCCATTATAGGGTCAAGTTGCTCCCCGTCATGGCGACCATGAAAGGTCACCTCTACGACGTACATCCTAGAAGCCGGGCTAGTCGCAACACGAGAAATGAGGTACTCCGGTGGTTCGGTGATGCCCGCACGGTGTATCATGTCCCATAGCGTCTACTGAACGGAGCCCTCAACTATGGCGTATCAGTGTCTAAGAAAAGAAGAGTTGCAAGTTAGCAAGACCTTATATAGTATGAAACATAAAAGGTTAAACGAAAGGCGATAAACTATAAATTAGCAATGTTGACTATTCTGTACAGCAGGTTCGTGGAATTTTTAGGTGCTGTTACAGAGCTGATAAAATTACAAACAATTTTGGGTAGCTTTCTAGAAGAGCTATGCACCTATGATAAAAGTTTCAAAAAATTTTCATTGCTAGATTTACCTACAATATTGGATAAGTAAAGTTCTGTCTAGAATTGCTATTTCATGCATACTACCCACTTTTGAATTTCTAACCCCCATTCCTTAAGTCAAAATTTTACAAAACTATACAAATTTAGTCTTGACCCAGTAATGACCCATTTTAAAATTTTAATGGCATTTTTCTATGTCTGTAAGTTGAACAAACAACAGTCTAATTTTCCTTAACCTTACATTTACTTGCATCATATCTAGTCTTTGAAGTAAGGTAAGGCTATAAAAATTTTTGCCTCCCAAGGAGACGGTGTAGAGCAAGGTTAGGTCAGAGAGCTTCATTTTGACCCTATTGAATTTTAAGTTTTTAAAACTTAGCTTTTATAACTTTTAAACTTGGTTTTGATCAATTTGAATGGCATAAGGAGTAGATCAAAGTTTCATCGTGTTGTTTTCCGGAAAACCAATTTTTGGAGGTTCAAGATGAGCACAAATTCCTTTTGAAAAGTAGGATGAGAAGGAAAACCAAAGGAGGGGATGAGATTAGCACTCTAAATTTTCACAAATAACTTTTATACCCGAAAATAATCTTTGAGAGAAAGCTTTGTCCTTAACTATCGACCATGCTAAGGCTTTTCCTACAGTCGTATGGGCTCTGATACCATCTCTTGTAGCCACCCGAAAATATGAATCAATTATCGCTCATGCGTTGGACTTAGAGGTAACACCCATACTCTACTTAAATGTATGCTCACTGTCACCCAAAAGTCCCCATACACAGAGTATTAACTAGATGGCCCTCACCCAAACAAATATGAGCCACTTAGTTGCACCATACATACTTATGCAACCAAGAGTGTTTCGATTACATTCCTAAAAAACTATACCAAGATTGAAACTAACTCATCCAAGCATAGCACTCATTGTCTATCTCAGAACCTTGGTATCGCCCACACCCGCCGAGGGGAGCGCGAGCAATAGACAAGGAACGATGACCGCTCTAGTTTATGCATTAGATGGTTGAAACCAATTCAGTACCCGGATATGTGTCTAGTGCTAGTTCTCTATATGAATGGCAAGCACCCACATATCCCACATTCGAGATGGATCCTAACACATACATACATGACTAAGCAGTTGGTATAGCATAAGCATAAACTAGAGACTATTACAACTACTTGTTATCACAAGTACATAGTCGACTGGCCAAATATTACATGTTCAAGTAAATTGCAGTGGAATGAAAATGATAACCAAAATAAGGACGGTGGTATGCCCATCTAGTAACCCATAGGCAATTGACTTGGAAAAGCCCAAGTTCATCCATCAACATAGTCGTTGGACCCCAGAGTAAAGTACGAGTCGTCAAGGCAATCTTCCATACCGTCGTCTATATTATTTAGATTGAGCAATGGTGAACACACGTATGTACTCGTAAGATTTTAGTGTATGGAAATATAGTAAATGCATGGCTAGAACAAGGATGACAAGTTTCTACACTAGTCTCATTTTCAGCACAAAGCTGATTTTGTTTACATGTGAATGTTTCATCAAATGGTACCGGAATTGTAAAGAGCATTTAAGAAGAAGTTAAATAACAGTAAGTAAAGTTCATATTTATCAATCCACAGACCTCCTTAGCTGTGAACAATAAGAAAAAACAGCCACCCTTGGCTCTTGAGTTTTTCAACCTGTTCCAACACCTGTTCAAAAGTTTTCGCAAAAACAATACTATACTTGACAGTATTTTTCCAAGTTACTTATGACCATGAGTACGGCTAATTAATTAGATTAAAATATCTAAAAAGAGTGTACACTTTACCCACATGACACATTCTAGCAATCAGGTCAACCATGCCTCGTGATATTCATCGTACTTGATTTGCTAGATTGTGACGAAACTGTTCAACAAGCTACAACTTAGCCTTGCACTAGTCCCGATGATGTTAAACCCTTGCTATAGTTCCAGAGATCCTAAACCAACGATGGTGCCCCATCGGGTCCTCTTTCCATGGCAAGGCATGCACAATTGTATTGAAGTGCTTTGGCCCTAACACCACGGTCAATGGAGCACCTACGAGCAACACCGTACAGGTGTGCCCTTACTACTCCGGCATACCAAAGTGCAAGGTAACTCTTCAACTAATCTAATAAGTTAAGGCTATCCCATAGTAGCACATATGGTTGCACCAAATCACTTACGTGATAGCATCAAGTTCGGTCCTTAATTGACCCGAGTGAGAATCTCCTCCTAAATACGTGTGAGGACCCTCCTCACACCTCAAATTTAAGTAATAACTCGCCTGCGTCTAAACCATAAGTTTTGAGTTGGATTTTTACAAAATACACAAAAATCATACCTCAGTTCCGTACCATGAAACAAAGTTGCTCAAGCTAGATTGAAATGTGTCCCATCATATAAAAGATGTTCTAGTGAGCATGTCTAAGCATGTACAAAAGATATTTTCCAAGTATTACCTAAGTGGCATTAAGTAATGTCTACACCATAACTCGGTTACAATGGCAGGTAATCAAACAATAAGGTGAAGGAAATACATACAATTGGAATTAGCTACCGATACCCACAACATAGTAATTTTATAACATATACGCATGCATATATTTTGATAAAACAACATAACATTAAAAATATGGGATTAAGATGGTCAAGGAGGATGCTTGCCTGGTTACTCTTCGTCAGGGTTGTAATCGGGGTTGTAGTCAGGATCGTTATCAACAGACTCTGAAACATCGGTGTCTACGCATTAAATATCAAGAACCACGATAAAAGCAAATAACAATGTATCAAATAGGGCAAAAAAATTAGATGTAAATACCAAATTAAAACTTACCAAGAAGAACATAGTGATTTTTGGTTCTTTGAATTATCACTTGTATAAAGATTACATTAGTACTTGCTTATGTGAGGCCTTTTATGAGTATATTATTTTCATTCATCGATTTCAAGAAGTTATAGCTATGAACATACATAAGATTATATACGAATTCAAGAGGCTAAAATTATGTATCTTTGTATTTATAACTTCTAATTAAAGATGCAAAAATTATTTGGATTAATAGAAGTAAGTCATTAGCTAAAGTGTTATGTATAAATAGTATTTAGCCTTAAGTATATTTTGCATTTCTAGGTTGATCTTCACAAAATTTGCATTTAGACAAGATATTTTACAGGCAATCGAAAAGGCTTAAGCGTTTCCAAAGTCTACGCGTTAAAGGTTCAGTTTTCGTTTTAAGTTTGTGACTGCACCTTATAAGATAATTTGACAATTTTTCATGCATTAGCAGGGAAGGTCTCTAAGAGTGTTTGAAAGTTGCTTCTGTGATATTTCGCTTTTATCTATGATATTTTTCATATAAATGAATATTAGGGCCTTATATAGACTTAATTCAACATTACATAAGCATGAATTATTTTTTGCATAACCTAAAGGGTATCACTTTTTAAAGTCCTAGGATTTAGTTTCATCAAATTTAAAGTTCATTTGCGAAAGTTACGATTATTTTGATTATATAAGTATTGAAACTTCGACTATTGAACATTTAATGCAAACCATAGCAAAACTTAAATACTTTTATACATTTGGGATCCTTGTGACCTCATGAGTGTAACTAAACTAGTTTTACTAAGATTTGAGTCCATTTGATCCAAATTTTATCTATTTTAATTTGTATGCAAGCAAAGCTTTCTATAATCACTTTTTGATTCAAAATGAGCTCAATCCTAAATGTTTTTGCAAAAAATGGAACATTAATGTTCACAGGAACATGAGAGAATTATTTCATGATTTTTGGAGCTATGATTTTCATAGTTGTCTTAGGTTACATAAAAGGAGCTTTGAACAAACTTTGACTCAAATAATTAATCTGCAGTGAACATATAAATTTTATTGTATATTCTAAATCCTCATGATTTAACACAAATTTAGAAACTTGTTTTTACCTAATTTGGATCTTCCTAGCAGAAGTTACAAGGAGGTAAATAAAAAACAAAAAGGAAATAACATCTGATAGCTAAGACTCGAAAACAGAACCTGTTGCCTGGAGAACGAGAGAGAAACCACCTGTGCTACGGGCAGTTTATGACAAACGAACTGGCTAAGTTAATTGAAGTTGCTAATAGGAGGTAACCAAAAATGGACAGGAAAACGCACGCGGCCAATATTCAAACACTACGTCTCCTGATTCAAGCAGACCTTACTAGCCACTGAGCTACGGTGTCAATTCCCTGATGTGGTTTTCAAATGAAAAATCCAAATAATTGACTTGTTTTTAACTGTTTTTGAATTTTTAAGCTACACAAATGATGTGCAAAAATTCTGAAAAAACTATATTTATCCATCTAATGTATTCTAGTATTTTATAAAATTATTTTCTATAGCGGGTTGTTTGATATTTTTATGAGTTTCTTTAATGTGTTCATTTAGATACTAAATGGCATAAATACAAAAATAAAGAGTCTAAAGACAAAAGAGTATCCAGAGATGAATTTCAAATAAAAGGTTCAAATATGCAATAAGAATCATATCATGCCATTTTATTTGTTTGCACAATTTTTGGGATGTTATAATCATCTACTGTGAGATGAGCATAATCGGTGAGGTCAAACCACTAGTTTTCTTCATCCTTTGTAGAGAATTTCTTGGTTTTGATCTTCGAGGTCCTCCTTCTAATGCCAGCTGTTGATGTTCGAGGCCTTGGGTTCCTTAATCAAACTTAAAGAAATATAAATTGTAGGCTCCTAGATAACAAAATAGAGAGATTGGGGATTGCTTTTATTAATCAAGCGGTTTTGACATAGTATACAGGTTAGTGATCAGAATGATCGATGGTTGCTAATATAAGATTACAGGAGTTAAGGGATTCTAGACCACTAATTCTGGATTAGCTATAGATGTTGATTGTCGATCTTCCTTTAACAGCGTAGATCGGCCTCCTATTTATCCTGGATGAAGGGGCTGCAATTGTTCTTCAAAACGGTATCTTCTCACCTAAGAGTGATTTTTCTAGAGATAACTTACATGTGGTTATGTATATCTGTCAGACAACTATCCACACAGAGATATGTGAGGACATAACTTTTTTGTCCTCAACCAGTTCATTGGTCAGGGTGGCCATTTCAGCTGGTCGGCGATGACCAGTGTAAATCTAGGTTTTGACCATCTTTGATTGAAATGGTCAGAAACATAACCATTTAGATAGGGATGAGTTTTGTTAAATGTATCATGGACTTTACGTTTTACAGGCCTATTAACAGAGTATAGTCACAAATAAATTAAGAGCCCAAATAAATGATAGGCTTTTAATCCTCATCAGTAGATTTATCTCTAAAAGTATTTTCATTAAATATTGCAACTTTATTGAGTTTTATAAACATGTTATAATGAAATTAGTGATCAGAGATATTGTTTTGAATACGTACAAGGTACAACGGAGAGAGTAGCAAGGTGTCTAATGGGAACAAAGGACTGGGACGGGACCGAAAGCAAACCGGCGAATAAATTTCGGAATGACCACTTTACGAACGATGGTAGCAATGCTCCTGACGGAAGGCATTCTTCATGCGACGCGTATCCAGACGTAAGGGCTTCTCCAGAGCAGCTAATGCATTGAAATGCCTCCAAAATCAAGTAGATTTTTTGTGAGTTGCATTTTTATTTAAGTTTAATTTTTTCAAGTTCAAATTTTGGATGAATTTAAAATTTTGTAAGTTGAAATTTCTGAATTGAAATTTTCAATCAAAACTTTTCAAAACGAAAGTTTTTTGGTCAAAACTTTTCTGAGTTGAAACTTTTTGAGTCGAAAGTTTTGAACCGAAAGTTTTTTAGTCAAAACTTTTTGAGCCAAAAGTTTTTTCAACTTGAAACTTTTTTAAAAAATATTAATGTAAAATTTTTTATTTGAATTTTTTGATAGAAAATTTTTGAGGTCAATTTTTAATTGAAACGTTTTGAACCGAAAGTTTTTGAATCGAAGATTTTCGAATCGAAAGCTTTTAAATTGAAAATTTTCTGAGTTGAATTTTTTATTATAATTTTTTGAGTTGAAACTTTTCTATTTGAGTTTTTCAATTGAAAATTTTCGAGTTGAATTTTCAGTTGAAACTTTTTGAATTTTTTGATTGAAAATCTGCGTATGAACGGCTTGAGGACAGGTGCGTCATGAACACAAAGCAAAGACTCCTCGTTCGTCCACGAGTTAAGCCCTGGCCACAGCCGCACCATACGACCCGTGCGAGCGACCATAAAATAGTCGTTCCCGGTAAATTTTGTAGCAATGACTAAGGGTTACCCTCGAGTGTATATGGCATTATGGCACACTTTCCTCTGCCATGAAGTTATCATGAAATGAGCCGAACTTATTCGCCCGAATTTCGTATCGCACCCGAACACTCTTATTTAACAATTACATTCTGCAACAAAAGGTTCTTGTCCTGATGATTTTTGTCAAAAATGCGTATAAACTCATCCGAAAAACGCCTTTGCTTGATCCTTTCTTTGCACAAAAGAAACAGCACCTATGGACAATTGGATGGATGACTCCAAAGATTCTAGTCTACCATATATCTTCCCCTTACAACAAAATAAAGGTAACCGCACCGAACGATTCCATCTCATTCACTTTCCACAAGTATGTCGTGTTTTCTTTTGAAACATAATAGAGTACATGATGTTGTACGCAGCGTCAAAGCAAGGGAAAAATAGAGGTAGACTTAAAGAATTAGGCTAAATTAATATAAATATATTAAAACAGTTTATACTATATTATTATCGGTTCGAGGGTTACTAATAATACTTTAATATTTAAGAAATACTTGTCAAGCTTTTTGTAAATCTACAAACAAGTTAATATATATCAATCAAATAAATCAGCTATTGTCTCTATTCAACCTATTTACACAGTTAAAACTGACAAAAAAAAATCATAAATTAGAAGAGAGGTTTACATTGTTTATTTGTTTTTTCATTCTACTCAGTTGGTTAGACACTCGGTGACTCACTCTGTGCCGCCTTTCCTGCCCACTCGCCATGACCGAGGTGGGTTGCTCATCGCCACATACCTGTGCCCTTGCTAGCTCCCCAGCATCCACTCTCCACGACGCAGTTAAGGGACTTTGATTCAGTGGGATGCCATGTCCTCGCGAAGGAGAGATGTTGAGTCATGGCTTCTCTCTTGCTCTATAGTCTTTACGTACATCTAGGGTTCGAGCCTAGTTGTGCAAGCAGCAAGGTTACTAATTACCAAATTAGGCCTTTAATAAGTAGCGGCTCACCAAACTATATGATACATGAAGTAGTTTATTCACCTTGTAAAGTTTCTTCTTTCTCTAGACATACCCGAGCATATGCACATTTACGATCGCTATATCAAAAATTAAACACCATTATTAAAGAGGTACTTAAGGGGCATGTTGGATGGAGTTGAGAATCCTTTCACCAAACATTTAGGCAAGAAAGTTAGACACGCGCATTCATTTCTTAGAGCATCTCCAGCAGAGCCCCTAAACCAGTCCTTAAACCTTAAAATAGGGAGTTTAGTAAAAAATACAGATCCAGCAGGGCCCCTAATCCAGCCCCTAAAATTAAGAGGCCCCTAAATTTGCCTCCTCAATTTAATTCCTAGGGAGCCCTAAACCACCCTAAACCTTAAAATAGGAGTTCTTAAAGATACACCAGGAGATTGAAGACAGGGAAATACATGAGAGGCTTCGAGATGATCTTATTGAGCATTTGTGGGCAATTCATAGCGCTTCGTAGTTTGATTCATTGTTTGGAGTTTCTATTTATCTATTTATCATGTTTTGAAAATTTAAAATTTAAATTTTAAATATCATGTTTTTAAATTGTAAATGTTAATATGCTTATGTTTTATGTATTACAAATATTTTTGATTGAATTTTAGTGGTGTCAAATGAAGATTATACATAGCGGATATGTCAAAATAGGAGAAAAAGTAAAATAGGGGCTGAGATTTATGGGATGTTGCTGGACTTGTGCTCTGAAAATAGGGCCCTAAAAAATAGGGAGAGTCCCTAAATCCAAAATAGGGGCTCTGTTTTAGAGGCCTTTGCTGGAGATGCTCTTACAAAATTAAATAATTACACAGTCGTATCACAAATATGAAATGTTTAACCGCTTCGATCAAACAACGGAGACTAGAGGTCGTAAGTGCATTTTTATGCCGGTGCATTCTAACTTACGCTTCATATACGCAACTACTTGAAATTTACAAATCCGACCAAAAAGTTGTCCAAATCTACATAAGCGTATAAGCCAGATGTTATGCTTCCCTGTGTACTCCCCTGTACTTCATAAAGCATCGCGAATCGCGTTCCCCTGCACAAAACTCTGCAAACAACCTTCGGAGAACCAAGAGAGAGAATGGAGGGCGCGGCGAAGGCCCTTGTGGGCACTATTGGGCAGCTGGTGGGCGAGGAGTTTCGGCAGCTCCGCGGCGTCCGCTGCGAGGTCGCTCAGCTGAGGGACGAGCTGGCCACCATGAATGCCATCCTCCGCATGCAGTCTGAAGCCGATGACGGCACTGTGGACCACTTCGTCCGGGAATGGATGAAGCAGGTGGGCGAGCTCGCCTACGACGCCGAGGACTGCATTGACCTCTACATGTTCCGCGTCAGGTGCCGGCTGAGCGACGGCTTGCTCATCTGGGCCAAACACCTGCTCACGACGCTCTTCCCGCGCCATCGCCTGGCTGGTGACATCAAGGCACTCCGCGCCCGTGCCGTCGCCATCAGCGAGCGTCATGCGCGGTACGGCGTCAACCGCGAGGCACTGCGCCGCTCTCCTTGTTTAGCCCTTCTGCCGGCAGTATCGGCGTCCGCGAATGCGCTCCGCCTTGCCAACGACCCTGATCAATTCGTCGGCATCAGGGACCAGGCTAACACCCTAGCCGAGAGGGTGAAGGCGGTGAATGACGAAGACAAGAAGCTCAAGGTGTTCTCTATCGTGGGGTTCGGAGGGCTCGGGAAGACTACTCTGGTCATGGAGGTATGCCGGGTGTTGAAGGCGGAGTTTCAAAGCCAAGCGCAGGTGTCGGTGACCCAGGCGTTCGACGTCAGGAACGACCTCAAGGGACTGCTCAAGCGCGTGCTTCAGCAGATCGTGGAGGTGAAAACAGACAAGGAGAAAGTTGTCAAGAAAGAGGACTCCGTGTCCACGGGTGACATCGACATGATGGATGACGACAAGCTTGCCGGCATGCTCGAGGACCGTCTCCAGGACAAGAGGTACTAATATAGATAAGGAATGACTTGTGTTTGGATGTATGAAATTTGCAATATTATTTTTACACATGTAATATTTTTTTACAATAAGTGCAACATTTTTCTTGATAAATAGTAAAATGCGGCACAATAAACGGATATTGCAAGTATTGAAAAAAATGTTGCACGAGTCGGAATAAAATATTGCAAGCGTTGAAAAAAAATGTTGCAATAGGTGTCCGATAGAATAAACAGTAATCGGACGTCCGAGAGCTAATTTCACCCAGATAGATACGCCTACTGTACTGTCATTATTTACAACATGTTTTTTTTATACATATCATTCTAGTTTTTAAATTTTATTTTTTAATACATATCATTTTATTATTTGGAGATAACTTTTAATTTTCATTTTCTTTACATATCTTTACTGTTCATTATTTCTAAAGTTATTTATTACTGTGAATAGAGTAACACATATCATTCAAGAACAATAAGTAGGGATGTCAATCGGGTGCGGCGGGTATGGGGAGTACTCGCCCATACCCATACCAAATAACAAAATCTCCCCATGGGTATACCTGAAGCGTTATGCTAAAAATATCGCCCATACCCGCTCATGGTACCGAAACCACCATGGTATACCTATTTACCCGCCACCATCAACAATCTTTTCAACCAAATGGCACTAGGAGTTAATGAGCTATGGTACTAATACAATCTTTTTGATGAAGTTATGGGTATTAGCTACATTCTATGGATTAAAGAATGATTATCAATGATTCAAAATTTCAACTGTACATGAGAATAAGAATTAAAATAATATATGCAGACAAATAATATACTGATACTCAAGTTCAACAATTACTGAAATGAGTTACCATAAATTAGGGATCAAAGGGCTAACTGGGTGCCTATTCTAGTCCGTATATCAATAGAATATGGCGGGTAATCGGGCGGAACGGGCACGGGTGAAGCTCCTCCATACCCATACCCGTTTGCCTGTCGGGTAGAGTTTGGCCCCCATAAACATACCCACGGGTAATAAAAAAGGAACATATCCACCTCTATTAGGGTTTTTACCCGCGGGTACACGAGTAATCGGGTAAGATTGCCATCCCTAGCAATAAGCGAGTTGAAGGATAGTGAATTGGTCATTTCTACATGTACTTAGTTTGGGATTTGGCGATACGGGCGCCACGGTCAGGAGGCCTTCCTTGCGAGCTCGGGAGGACTTCGACCTTGCCATGGCGGAATGGCGCGAGCATCACGCCGCTGCTGTTGCTTTGTTGCTGACCGTCATTATCCTAAGGCTCGCCATATGCGAGGGACGCCTTTGGAAGGCTACGGCGCGTGCTAGGCGCCTAGCTTTTTCTTGTTTGTTTCCGCCCTTCCCCAGTTCTTGGGAGACAACCAGTGGTTCGGCGTTGCCCCATGTTCTATTCGAATGTGGTTGTCTTTTTGCTTGCTTGGGGCTTCTATTCTTGCGTCCTTTCGATCAATGGGTTTCGGCATGTAGCGGGATCCGCCCACTGGGTCGATCTCTCGTTTCCGGGCGAAGACCAAGGTGATGTAGCCCCGAGCCCCGAAGGGTCGCAGAGCGGTCGGGGTTCCTTTACTAAATCCATGCATGCGGGAGATCCGGATGCTTCGTGAGAGGTTCCGCCTCGAGTGCTTTTTGCGTCGTCAGAGGACGCGACCGGCTGCAGGAGATCCGGATGCCTTCGCGAGAGGTTCCGTTCGAGAAGTGCCATAGACGCAACGCGGATCGGGAGAGATCCGGATGCCTTCGCGAGAGGTTCCGGTTCGAAAGTGCTTTTTTAACGTGCGTGTTAGTGCTATTTTTACGCCGTAGTCGGGCCACCGTGGTTGCGTTAGAGAGGCCGGTTTACGCCGAGCTGGCGGGGCATCCATCTCGAGTCCTCGCGGGCGAGGCGACTGAGTGAGAGAGGCCGCCCGATCCCGCCCGCAGTGTGGGACATCAAGGGTCCGAACACCGTGGCGGGTTATCCGAGTGGGCCCTGGAGGTCAAAAGCACGATCTCACGTCGGTGTCCGACCACCGGGGGTGACCTATAAAAACCTTTCTTTACTCAATCCGCATCGGACCCAGAAGCCGTTCGTAACTTTCGGCGCAATGGCTGCCGCTTCTTTCGGGGCTCCAGGAGAGTTTGAAGTATGGTCTCGGACACGAAGCTAAGGCGATTGGGTCGTCTGCCAACCCAACTTGTTTCAAACTCGCCCGCCGCTTGTTCGCCAGAGCAATGGATCTCGCCTTTGGGACCCAGCTGGTCTTATTCGTCGGGCACTCAAGCCTTCTCGCCACCTCGAGGCTCAAGCGCTCGTGGGTTTTTTCTTCCGCCCGGTCGGTTTGAGCCGACCCGAGGCGGAGATTGAGGGTCGCGAGGCGTTCGCTGGGCGATACCCGACGCCTCGCAAGCGCTTAATATCGGGAACTTTAACAGCTAAACGAAATGATCGGGGCGGTATGCCTACCGACGGCTTGTCATGGCGCTCGCGACGGGACACGTGATGCTTGGGTCGGTAAGCGAATGGTTGATGTGTGTAAGGTAATGGGGGCTAGGTCGTTTTCCCATCCTTTGATATCGTTGTCTTTGCCTTTCGCGATTTTCACTCCGCAAGTGGAGGAATCGCATGGCGATTCGGATCCTTATGCCTGGTCCGGTTTCTATCCTCCGTGCTTTCTAAGGACGACGAACAACCGACGTCCGTGGCTTAGGAAACCACGGGGGTCATATAAGCTGGTGCGTCACGAAAGCTTCGGATGATGAGGGGTTCGTTGGCACTTGCAAGCGGGGCCGAAGGTTCCCGACCGGTCATAGATCATACCACGCGGGTGTTCCCTTTTCCCGCGATGCACTACTCGCAACCAGAGTGGGCGGGGGCGTGGCCGTCAGCGCCTGTCGGAGGGACTTCCGTTGGGGAGGACCTAATGGCAGATCGGATTGCCTGACCCGCGTAAGCGCAAGAACCTTAGGTATAAGTTGCTCACCCATACTTGCGCGGGAGAAGAGTGCTTCCGATCGACTAGGGGTCACTCCGCATGGGTATTTCCTTCTTCCACAGAGCACTACTGCAAATCAGAGTGGCGGGGGGGCGTGAGGGCCATGCTCTGGGCCGAGAGGATTACCGCTAGGGAGGACCGCATAGCCGACCCGGTCACCCGACCCGTGAAAGTGTGTGAACTTAAAGCCCCCGAGCGATACGTGGGGACCGAGCTCGTAATTACTTATATAGTGCTTAAACTCGGAAAGCAATTTGCGGGAAAATTTTTTTTAAGGAAAAGACTATCTTATCTTTTTACGTATCCTTGGAGACGCTGTGGACGGTTCTGGCCCGTTTTTCTGCGGCGGTTCGGCCCGCGTAATGGTCGGAGAGAGGCGCTGCGTCGCTCAAGGCGAAGAAGTTAGTGTCAAGGCAGCAGCCACTTCGCCATCCGCTTTTGAAAAGATCGCGACGCGAGTATATAGCGGTGGACCGGACGGCGGAAGCGGGAATTCCGCTTTTACTAACGCCGGCCGCTTTCCTTTCTCTCTTAAGCGCCTCGGCAACGTCTGGTCGGCCGTCGCACGGACGCAGGGTGGTGCGGCCGATAGCCTGGCGGCCTCCCCAGGTCACCCTTCTTTAGCGGCGGCCCGGACGACGGATTCACATCGATCGCAGCGCGCAGCAGAGCTTCTCCGAATGGCCTTAGTTAAAGTGTAAAATCCTAAAACATCATTGTCTTGTGAGGGGGATTGGATAATTTTCATAAAGACTATTATCATGAGGGGCGGGGTCGCCCCGGATTCGAACGATCGTCTTGGCAGAACCGGTTTTCGGCCGACCATGCATGCCCTTGAATGATGTCCCCAAGGAGGATCCTAGTTTTGATGGACCGGTCTTTAAGTGGTGGGTCCGCTCCCCGACCATGCTTAGGCTCATCTCCGAGCATGTGCCATAATTCCTACCGAGTATGCTTACCCGGATGTGAACACGGCGTCTCAGAGTCACCGAGTCGAGTGAAAATCCGAGCATGTCCGGGAGAACGAGGCGGGATATGGAAGAATGAGGTCGTGCTCGGTCCATAAAGATGATGTGGCAATAATTACGCTGTGGTTTAAGACCATCATGCTACGATCTGAGTCCATCATGCCACGATCTGAGTCCATCGTGTCCACGATACGGCATGGCGAAAATCAAGGGTGCAATTACAGTCACGTTCGAGTGCAATAATGGCGCGTTATTCGGCTGTAGTTACTTTGATCGCCTATAAATACTCTTACGGTAGATCGGAGTACAGGAGAGACACAGATACATACAGAGACATACGCACACATTGCACACAAGTTTTCCTGTAAGAATTCAAGCAATAGCAAGACCACTGGATGTAGGGTTATTATCTCCATCAGGAGAGGCCCGAACCAGTATAAAAATTCTTTGTCCACTGTCCTTTCGAGCATCGCATTCTGGTAGCATTCTTCGGACGTAACCCCTTTACGGGAAAAGGGTCTTGGTTGATCCCTCAATCAACAAGTAAGTTCGGCGGGGAACCCGTTTTCCAAACATCGACAATCATCTATTCAGAAACTGAGATAGTACTTATTTAACTAGTCACATTGCTGCGTGACTACATGTATAATAGTTATTTTTATTTTGAAATATACTATTGTATATGTTATCAACTCTAATACATATCATTTTAAGCAAGATTTTAAATCACGATTTTTAAGATAAAGTCCAAAAAAAAAGCTATAGAAGCTGCTGCAAAAGCTGTGTTTCATCGTAGTTTTAGTATTCAAAATTTTTAAAAATTAAATATGTATATAATATAAATCACCATCAAACAAATCATAAAACCATGGTACTTTAGAATGTATTAATATTTTTATAATAAAAATATGAGTCAAGTCCAGAATCAAAAAACATACTAATGCATATCAAAGATCATAATTGATGACTATATCATAATATTCTTAGTAACAAGCTAGTCTATAATCACTAAGAAATATAAATGGTGGATTATTAAAAAAATGGTGAGATAATGTCTGTTACTAAGTTTTCTCATAGTTTAGGCTTACAAGATATGCATTTGGGCTTTCTATCCATGTTGAATTTCAAAATCGACTTAATGTTTTGGCTTGTGAATATCTATGTAAGAAAGCGAAGCTATCGCTAACTACAAGCTCTAGCATATAGTTGTGCTATTATTAGATAGAGCGTTTATAGCTAATATAGCGAAACATTGGCGTTGAGACCCTCCCTTCAAGCATGAAATACTTGCGGATTTCTTGTGCATACCATACTAGTTCCATCATCAGTGGTTAGTATGCATATTCACAACATTATCGTATTCATACAACATATCATCAACATATATTTATACAATTTATACAAGGGAGTATTGTCCTTACAATAAAAGGGGCACTTGGCCAAATAAAATGCAGTGAAAAGTAGTGGAATAAAAGTCAAGCCTAATGGTGTGCCTTGGCCAAATATATCCAAATTAACAAGGATCAAGCTCTAGAAAAGTTCATTTTTGTACTCTCTGAAACCTGCAGTAAAGTAAGAGTCATTGGGAGGTTGCAATTTTCTTAACCTCTGAGTATCAACAATCAAGAGTGAGTACATTTGAACTCAACAAAACTTATAGTGTATCATAATTTTAAATAAATATTTGGCTAGGTCAAAGGAGATGGTTATCCTACTATGTTCTTTTATATAAAGCGAAATTTAGTCAACAATAATAGTAATAGATTGTAAACAAAATTTGTAAAGAGCACTTGACATTTATGTATATAACAAATATATGGCATAAATATGAGCAACTCACAATCCTTTTTTATTGTGATCAATGCTCCTTCTTCTGCCATTCTAGCATAACATCTGAAACAATGGCTACCCACTATTCTTCAAATCAAATCTTTCTATTTAAAATCCAAAAGCTAATTGGTGTCAAAGCTCCAATCCCTCATAACTGCAAGCATGGCTTTTTGAAAAGGTTTACACTCTATAGTGGGATGCAACTTTACCCACAAGATATGACCAATCATTGCCGCTATTTTCACAATTCCTTTGGTGTGTGATAGAGAGATTATGATAGGAACCGTTACATCATTTAGACTTAACTTTGCACCAACCCGATGATGTTTGGTCCTTGCAATGGCGGCATAAATTAAATACATATAATACAAAACAATGGCGATCCATCATGTCATAACCATTTCCCCCATAATAGGTATGCATTGTTGTATAGGCAAATGTTATTCCTAACACCGCGGTGTGGGTACCCCTTCAAACAATCCTTTCTGGAATGCCCGTACTACAGCCTTCCAATGTACAAAGCTAGTCCAAGTTAACTTAATAGGTTAGTCCTACCCTATAATAGCACTTGTGGTTGCATGGAATGTCTTGGAATATAGCAACACTATGTTCAGTCCTTAATTGACCTGGTTGAGAACTCTCTCTACACTACATGCAAGTCTATCCCCTGCACTTGAGACCATTGCAATATCTCACTAGTGCCAAAACTTAGTTTTTTTAGTTTTGATTTTATTCCAAAATAAGAGAGGTAATCCTCAAAATGTAAAAATTTTCATCTCTGAACAAATGTTATAACCGACCATTTGTTTTTCCCAATACCAAGGCATGGCTAAGCAATTATACATATAATAGAATATATAACCAAGTTGGCATTAGTTATTTCCTAAATCTTACTCTATGGATTTCCATTCTAAGTTTTGTGTATTTATCAAGAAAGTTCCATGCAACAAGTAGGAATATCTATCGATACCCATAATATAGCAAATTTACTGAAAGTACATGTCAGGACCCAAATATGCAAATCTGAATCCTTTGTGTATATCATACTAATCCAGGATCACGCTAGTGCAAACAGGCACAACATAGATGAATATTACAATCATACACAGACAGAATCATTATAAAAGGCTTCATATATTAAACAATACCTATTGATCGAATAACCTTATAGTCTACTTACGTGACAATGCTTCACAAGGCTAAAGTGTGAATAACAAATTAAATTGCAGCGGTATTAAAACATAGATAAACCCCTCTATATACTATAGGCAACTGATAAGGCTTGCACCCTAGACATTTGCCTCCTCCTAGTACTCCTCTTCAAGAGCTGGTGTAGACTCCTCAATTGGTGATTTTATTGTTAGCAAAGGTGAATACTCAAAGCATTCAACAAGTTGTGTATATAATGCAATTCTAATATAAATATATGCAAGGCTTATTCCAATGGAATAGCTAATATGGCTACCTTGCAATAAAGTAGCTTTTACAAACGAATACAATAAATATATTGAAAAGATAATAAAATAAATAACAATAAACAAGTAATTTCAGTTATTTCTCAGGTAAACATGACATCCAACCCTAATATATTCCAAACCTTCCAATTGCATCTAGCCTCCCTTTCTAAGTTTTCACTTTACAAATCTAACCTTTAATTGTAATTCCCGATTATTGCTCAATCCCACAAGCATGGCTATTCGAATAGATTTTATACTCTGCAGAGGTTATGTACTTTACCCACATGGCATGATCGTCTCTTTTCTGTAATTGATCTTAGTACACTTGTTTTGATATGTCACAGAGAGATCATGACAAAAACCTTTACAAAGCTTTGTCTTAACCAGTACCACCCGCTAAGATTTCAACACTGATGGGACTAGTTACCACACGATCAGAGACCCCTCTTGCGCGATATGAGTTTACCCATATAGTCGTGACTCATACCACCACTAGTAGTACCAAAGCTAAGACAACACAAATTAATCAGGTAGGTCCGTCCATACTGGACAAGTGGTTCATGTTTGACTCAGGTCAAATGCTTGCAAGATTAAGTCCTTAACCGACCAAGGCAAGACTTCTCAAAAACTCACAATAACCATTATCCATATCATCAATTTTTATCCATCAAATAACAATGTGACCGTCCAAATACTACATTGGCCCCACCAATTCACAGCTCTTGCCCTCAACAACATCAATAACATTGTGTGACAACACCTAACACACCTTTCATAAATACGTTCTATATTCGATTAGTCAAGATTAATTTTGTATTCACAAAATGATATCAATAACCCATTGCACGGCTAAGCAAGCTATAATATTCTAACCATCCCATATTGGCAATTAATAGTTACTAATTTGGTCCGATAGATATTTCTGGGAAAAAATGGGCTGCTAGAAACTACTAGCAAATCTGTGAATTGCTAGGAGCTGTCGTTGAATTTGTGCATTTTTTTAAGAGAAAAACGTGGAGGGACCGATTTTTTCTTTTTTTTGCGTAATTCCAATTTTTTTAAAAAAGGGTCACTAGGACCCATTGGCGAATCTATGGGTTGCTATAAACCTCGGCGAATATGTGGATTTTGTTTTTGGGATAAAACAAACATATTTTCTTTTTTTATGTAATTCTGATTTTCTTTTTTAAAAAATTGAAAAATTCGGTTGCACGATGTTGCGACGTGCAAAATTTGGTCCGATGGATATTTTTGGAAAAGAATTGCGTAATTTCGATTTTCTTGGTTTTGTTTAAAAAATAGGCTGCTAGAAGCTGTTAGCAAATATGCGGATTGCTAGGAGCCGTCGACGAATCTATACCTTTTTTTAGAGAAAGCGGAGGGACCGAAATGGTTGTTTTTGTTTTTTTTTTGCGTAATTTCGGTTTTCTTATTTTTTTTAAAAAAAAAGAAGGACGCTAGGACCCATTGGCGAATCTGTAGGCTACTATAAACCGTCGGTGAATCTGTGACTTTTGTTTTTGGGAGAAAACAAACATATTTTCTTTTTGTGTAATTTTGATTTTCTTTTTTCAAAAAATGGGTCGCTAGGATCTGTCGGTGAATCCGTAGACCGCTATAAATCATTGGTGAATTTGTGTTTTTTGTTAACCGACGGGAGGACCTAAACGTAAACCGCTAAGGGACCTAAATGTAACTTCATATTTTTTTGGATCCTTTCTGTTAAAAACCGATGGAAGGACCTAAACGTAATTTCAAAATTTTGGATGACTATTTCGCGAGAACGGGAGGACCTAAACATAAACCGCAGAAGGACCTAAACGTAATTTTGGTTTTTAGGTCCTTTCTTTTAAAACCCAACGGAAGGACCTAAATGTAATTTCAAAATTTCTAGAGGACCTTTTCACGAGGATAGTGACGTGGCGCGGCTAAGGGCTCTCTATTTCTCTCCACTATAATGTATAGTATATATTCGTGCTAATGATGTGTTATAGTATATGTCATGTTGATGACAAATCTACTCTCTCTCTCTCTCTCTCAACATTAAGAACACAACCTAGCTTCTCTCTTTATTATGATTTGTAGTGTGTACCAAGGATTGAAATCTCGATTTCACTTTAAATACCGTTCGTGGTTAGAGAACGAAATTTCGAGAATTTCGGCAAGATCTCGGTAATTCAAACAAATTTAAATGAGTAATCAAAACAGGTTTAAATTTTTTGAAACTTTTACACAAGGGTTATGAGGTAATTATTAAGCTCACATTAAAATTTTAGATCATGATCAAACTCGACAAAAATTATAAAATACTGACACTATTACTACCTCATTATGCTCATTTTGTATTTTATTTTTTGAATATAACAGATTAAGTTAAAATATTTTATAAAATTTTATGCATGATACTAAGCTTCTTAGGATTGTACCATAAATATTTCATATCATGAAAGGGCTTCTACAATTTTATAAAAAAAACTAGTAGTGTTTTTGCCAAAATTTAACATGGTCTCAAAAATGTCTTCTGGAGAAATTATCATGCAAGATCACTTCACCAAGGGTTCTTGACCTGATTCCGGTCAATTTCGGGCTCAAAAATGTCAATTCCAAGATCTCACTGATAAAAATGAGATTACAGTAGCATTTCAAAATTTTTTGAATTTTCAAATCCGACTGGTAGTCCTATAATCCGTCACAGTTCGGAGACTGAGATCTCGGCAAAATCTCACGAAATTCCAGGGAGATTTTGAACCTTGGTGTGTACAATTGGATGGCCCAGCTCAGGGTTCACAAAACCGGTGAAAACCACTCAAAAACCGTGACTCGAAAACCGCGGTTTTTGAGCACACCGTCATGTTCGAGATCAAAAACCGCTGAGGTTCGAGATAAAAACTCGCCAAGTAAACTGGTCTAATTTTAAAAGAAATCAAAAAATTTGAAAAATAATTATGCGTTGAAAACCGCTTGAAAACCATTTTTAAGAACATTCAATTGGCATGTTATTTTTTGCAAAAAAAAACCAAGCGGTTTCTCGCCAAAAACCGAATGGTTTTCGATTTTTTTAAAAAAAAAATTCAAACTTTTTTTATTTCTTAACTCTTTGGTTTATGACGGTTTTTGATCGGTTTTTAAATTTTGAATTTTGCGTGGTTTTTCAAAAATCAGTTTTGGAACCCTGCCCTGCTCCTCTTTATACGGATCGAGCATGGAATAAGCAATACTTGAACTAAAACTACTAATGGCTATCACCGGCTATTGGGTCTAATTGGGCTATTAAGGTAAGTCACCACAAATCCATAATTCAGAACAAGTGTTTCTATGTTATATATGGTAATTAATTGTACTAGTCATTAACCCATGTAGCCGCATGGGCTGCATAATTAACATTTATATTAATACAAACGACCACTATTTTTGCATAAAATACGAAAATGAGAATTTAATGCACATACAACACTAGTCCTATGATCAATGGCTAGTACGCTCATTTACATCAATTGGAATCACAACCATACACAATATTATTAAAGCCAAAGTTATTTATACAATATATTCTTCAATTCAGAGTATAAAGCAGCAAGAAGAATAAAGTCTTGTAGTGTGCCCATCCGACCGTCAGGCAACTGACAAGGCATAATCCCTAGAAAGATCGCTTTATTAAAATTCCCATATCCTGCAACGAAAAGTAATCTTCGAAGCCTCGTAATCCTTTCCACCTAAAACAATATATTAAGCATGATTGAGTACTTTCATAATCAGCAAGACTTAAGGTGGTATTTGCCAAATGCAAAAATGTAAGTTATGTCAAAGGAGACTTCTGTGGTTAATTTGCATAAAGCGATATTGAATTTGTAAATCAAGTTGTAATTTAGAAATGGAATTTATAAGAGCAAGATTGACTGATAAAAATAACAAGTATGTAAATCATAAGTAACAACTCGCAGTCCTCTGCAATGTGAGCTTCAAATCGTTCATTGCCATCACATGGCATATATCTAGTTCTTGCCAACACATGGCACAACAATTGATACCTATATTTGCGAACAAATGGTATAGTATTGTATCATCCGTGGGGTAAGCTTTCCAAAAACAAACCTTTTTGAAAATAATGCAATATCTAACTATGTAATGACTTCACCAAGTGTCTATGACCACGGACGCGGCTAATTGATTAGATTTGTACTCTAAAGAGGTGTACAGTTTTACCCACAAGAAATGATCAGCTCTTTATGCAAGGTATAGTAGTACACTTCCTTTAGTATGCCGCAGAGAGACCATAACATAACCGTTACATTACATAGATCTCGACTTTGCACCAGCCCGTGACATTAAGCCGTCACTATGGTGGCAGAAACATATATATATATATATATATATATATATATATATATATATATATATATATATATATATATATATATATTAATGTGAATTGATGCTAATTCCGTGCTAATGGCATGTAGAAATTTTAAAACTCAGCATAAATAGTAACTTGTTCAATGCATTTGAAAGATTGGCACTATTCTTTTGCTGTTTGTCTTTTTCATATCTTTCAAATGCGATTGAGTTTCATCTTCAAATTTTGCAGGGTTGTAGAGGTTCACCTTCCTACATGTGGTAATTTTTAAGAATTTTTCAAAACTTCTACATGCCATTAGCACGGAATTAGCACTGAATTCACCATTAGCACTGAATATTTCCCCATATATATATATATATATATAAAACATGGTATCTTCACAAAAACAGTCGGGCATTGTTTCTCCCCATAGCAAGGTGTACACCGTTGCATTGATATGTAGAAACCTCTAAGAGCAGACCTAGCCAGAATGCTTGTGCTACTCTAGTCTTCCAAAGTGCAAAGCCACATCTAAGTAACTTAATAGGTTAAGACCGTCCCATACAGACACTTGTGGTTGTATGTTTCTTGGATCGATAGCGTCTCATAGTTCGGTCCTTAATCTGAACACGGGCGACAATCTCCTCCTACACTATGTGCAAATACAAATGCACAACCTGGCTATTGCCAATAATCGTCCATGTCTAAACTATGGTTTTGTTTTGAGTTTTTACCCAAAATACCAACAACCCACGATGTCATATCCAACCTTTTCAAATTCTCAAGAAGCATTTTAATCTGTTTATCTATATGTTTACTACTAAAGCATGGCTAAGCAATGTTAATATGTAATCACATATACCCAAGTTGACACCATGTATTTCTAGCCCTATTTTATGGTTATTAAGGTTCACATGTCCATACTTATCAAAGAAGTTCCATGAGATAACAAATTATATCTACCAAGACCACAATATAGCATATTTACGTAAAATAAACACATACATAAATTGATTTAATAAAACAAAATAAAAATTAAATATTAGGATTAATATGATCAAAGGGGGTGCTTGCCTTGCTTAATTGTTGTTTTCAACAAAGTCGTGGTCGCAGCTGACGCTGTTGATGGCGGAGTTAGTAAAGTCGAGTTCTACACATCGTTCAACAAAAATATATCAAATAACAAATTTTAATAAGGACAAAAAGAAGATAGATTGAAGGCCAAACAAAGACTTACTATACAAAGCAGTCGTGGTTTAGGGTTAGTGTTATGTGCTTTCACGAACTAGTGCTAAGTTGCTCTCATATATGTACGTACACTTATATATTACTAGCAGCTTTAGGTTAAGCGATAATACAGTTCTTTTTATAGATTATTTGTTCTTGTTTTATTAACTCAAGAGGCTAAAATTATGTATTCTTATATTTATAACTTCAATTCAAGAGACTAAAGTTATTTGGATTGATAAAATTAAGATTAGATCATTATATAGTATGTTATGTGTGAATAGTACTTATCTTTATATGATTTTGCATAGGAAATAGTTTCGTATATGACAAGTTTGTTAGGTTTAGGCTATTGATCATATATTCAATATCTTTAAGAAGGATATGGTGATACAAATATCTTAATTATATATTTCTTATTTATTATTAAGTTTGTTTATTCATATTACTTAATTTCAGTGATCATAATACTTATAGTTATATTGCTACCAGGATTTATATACAAAATTTGATGAAATGAGATTCTTTCTTTAGAATAGGGTAGCCTTTACCTTGAAGAGCATTTCTAAACTAATTTTATAAATTTTACCTTGGGTAACCTTCACGCTCGAGGTTGGCCGGAAGCAGGCCGCCACCTTGAGCCCACGGCTCCGCCATGGCTGAGCTATGGTGGAGCTCACCTAAGACACATTTTCACCAGAAAAGCTTTGTTTAAGTATCAGTAGAACGTAGTGAGTCCATTTCACCTGTTAAAGCGACTGATGGTCGTTCAGAGACAGCTGCCAACGATCACCGGTCGAAAGGAAGAAGAACAGTGGCAGGTGGTGCTCCAGTGATTCAAGGGTGAAATTGGAGGTATGGTAGAGCTTAAGGGAGTGCTATAGCATCACGAAAATGATTAATTTGACACGCAGCTCACCGGTGTAGCTTAATTGCTTTTTCCCCACTTTTCGGGTTCCGGCCGCAATGGTGGGAGGACGGCAATGCTGCAGGTGGAGGTATGAAGTGGAAAACGTAGAGAAGATGCATTGCGCGAGTTGTCTAGCACTGAATGAAGTAGCACATCACTATAAATAGGCCGAAATGGCGATTGCTGCAGTGTTTGAACGCAGAGGATGAAATGGTGGCAGTGCTGTTTGTGGCGGTGAGGTGGTGCGAATTTTCCGGCGCTAGGTCAGAGCAGGGCATGGCATGAAACTTTCGATGTTGGACGGTGGCGATGCGATGGCTTGTAATTGCAACACAATGGGGCAAAGAGCAGGGAGGCAGCGTGGCTCTAATTTGGTCAGGCGCAGGAGGAAGAAGAAGTGTGAGGAAGAGGGGATCTAATGAGTGGGGACCGGGCACAGGCATCAGAGATAGAGAGAAGGGCAGGCTTGTGGCTTCCTAGCGGAAGGGGTCCGCACAGGAGGTAGGGTCCACAGGGAAGTGAGAGAGGAAAATACATAAGAGGATAAGGTTCGGGAAAGCACGGTTTTGGCATTAAAACGGCTGTCAAATCACCATGATATTTTTCAAACCTTTTTGAACTGAGTCCTCAGATAAGTTTTAACACCCAGTAAAAATCTTGGGTTAAAATATTTTACAGAAAAATTGCAAATATTGTGACAATGACAACTGAACAGAAAATCTATTTCTGAAATTATTTTATTTGAGGATGAAAATTACACGAAAAGTTTTTGAAACTTTTTGAGTGATATTTATATGAACTAAGAATTCTGAAATAAAAATTTCAAATCAATATCTTTCACATTTATTTTATAAAAATTCTGACATTGCAAATTTTAGATGTTCAAAATTTCTGTTTTTGAATTTCAAAAGACACTATATGAAATTATTAATTTTTGATATTTTTAATAGAGGTAAATACTTTTTAGAAAGACATGGTAAATTTTTCATCTGAACAAAATTTTTGAAGATTTTTGCAAAATCCTGACTATGCACTGTTTGTGGGTCAAAAAGTGTCATTTCATAATTCAAATCATTATCCTTTGCATTAAAATTCATTTGATGGGTGAAATCACAAGAGACTTCAGAAAATTAATATAATCTTTAATAATTATTTTAAATTTCATCTTTTACCATTATCCTTTCACTAATTCTATAAAGTGATTTTTCTTTAAAGCCAAAAATTGAAGAAAAATCAATAAAGCCAAAAAAATATAGAAATTGAAAATAATATTATATTTAAAACTCATTTTCATAGCTTGCTTATTTTAGATGAAAAGTTTTATATTGCAACTTTACATTTCTTAAGACTGAAATCCAAGAAAATAAAGAAAAGAGAATATTTTCAATTAAAATCTTGATTCCATTTAAAATTTTTATGCAATTTCATTTTCAAATTTCAAATTTCTATCTTTTTTCCATTTTTGGAATTTCTGGGATGTTACAACAAGCTCAATTCCTAATTGGACATTCTACTTCTTACTTTTTTACAGATTATTTGTAATTCTGAAGTTAAGTATTCCAAAGTTTATTTTGAACTTTATTTGATTTTTTTGGAATCAACATGTTCTAATTTTAATTCTTGTTCTGAAATTAGTATTAATCGTGGATTTAACTTCATTTATGATGAATCTGATTTAATATTAGTTCCAAAATTAATCTTATTATGAAATTAGTTTCATCTAGAAATTCAATGGACACCAAAATTATAATTCCCAACTTAGATTCATGGTGTATTTCAGAACTGAATTTGCACAAAGTTATATATCCTGAGTTTCATATTTATATGAAGTAACTTATAATTCCTAATTTTCATTCACGCAATCTAAAGTCGATCGATTACATTTACCAATGTATTCCTAGATATGAATTAATTTATTTGTAAATTATTTCATATTCTGAATTCAATACTAATTATGAATATAATTTGTTTCAATCTTCAGTAATATTATGAAATTATAATCCCAAATTTAAAAATCTCCGTTAAATTCAAATCGCGAATAAGCCCTTTTCTATTTTTTCGGGATAGCGAATAGGTCCAAAAACGTAACAAACAGTCCTCGCTATTCACGCTCAGGTCCTTTCTCCGTTTTTCACGTAAAAATGTTTTCGCACCGAAATATGTGTGCATCTCTAAAAGGTAGTCGCCACGCCTAGGTCCTTTCTCCGCTTTTCCCGAAAAAATGTTTTCGTCACCGTAAATATGTGTGCAACTCTAAAAGGTTGTCATCACTAATAATTTTTCGCCCTTTTCCTCTAAACTCTTTTCCCACCTCGGTTTTCCACCTCGGTCTCCGATATTTCCCAAATAATTAAATCGAAAGAGATATTGCTACAACTCTAACTCTCTATTTTTTCCTCCGTAGCTCGGTTTTGCTGCTTTTAGGAGTGAGAAATATGTTGAAGATCACGTTACGCCCTTTCGTCAATTTTTTCCCACGCCCACACAGCAAGACGCGTGCAATAGCACGTTGCTATTTCTAGTAGTATACATTCGTGCTAATGATGTGTTATAGTATATGTCATGTTGATGACAAATGTACTCTCTCTCTCTCTCTCAACATTAAGAACACAACCTAGCTTCTCTCTTTATTATGATTTCTAGTGTGTACCAAGGATTGAAATCTCGATTTCACTCTAAATATCGTCCGTGGTTAGAGAACGAAATTTCGGCGAGATCTCGGTAATACTAACAAATTTAAATGAGTAATCAAAACAGGTTTAAATTTTTTGAAACTTTTACACAAGGGATCTGAGGTAATTATTAAGCTCGCATTAAAATTTTAGATCATGATCAAACTCGACAAAAATTATAAAATACTGACACTATTACTACCTCATTATGCTCATTTTGTATTTTATTTTTTGAATATAACAGTTTCATATTTATATGAAGTAACTTATAATTCCTAATTTTCATTGACGCAATCTGAATTGATTACATTTACCAATTTATTCCTAGATTTTAATTAATTAATTTTAAATTATTTCATATTCTGAATTCAATACTAATTATGAATATAATTTATTTCAATCTTCAGTAATATTATGGAATTATAATCCCAAATTTAATGTTACTTCTAAAATAAAATTTATTATGGATTTAGTTTCCATTCAGAGTTTATTTCAATTTCGAATCATAATTCTGAAATTTATTTTATTTATGAAGTTAAAAATACAAGGAGTGCTTATGGGCATATCCCTCGCTACGTCGGTTGGTGCTGTAACTTTGACAATTAGTTTCTACAGTAATATATTAGCAGAAAATTACAAAAAAATTATATTACAAAAGGTACTTTTCGTGACAATTCTCGTGGTATTATTTTCATATTATTGATCTAAATAATGTTGTACATATTACTGGTCAAAGTTAAAAAAAAGTTTGCATAAATATTCTCTAAAACGTAATGCATTTTTTAATGCAGATAGTAATTCCTTTGTTGCACGGACAGCTCTTTCTAACTCTTGCATACCTATGATGAAACCAGGTACCTCATTGTGATCGATGATGTATGGACCATAGCTGCGTGGGTTGCAATCCAATCTAAGTTGCCAAAGAACAACTGCGGGAGCAGAATCATGGTGACCACTCGGACAGAGACTGTGGCCAAAGCATGCAGTACTTCTGCTAGTGTTTGCAGAGATTACATCTATCAGATCAAGCCCCTGGGCTTGGCAGACTCCAAGAGGCTGTTCATCAGCAGAGCATTTGGCTCCATGGATGCCTCTTACCCCAAGGAGCTGGAAGGTGCAATGGACAGTATTTTAAAAAAATGTGGTGGGCTGCCATTGGCCATTGTTAACACTGCAGGCCTTTTGGCGAGCTATAAATCGTCGGAGAGCAAAGATAAGTGGGAGACAGTTTGCAGATCAATTGGTTCACAGATGGAGAACGACCCTACCCTCGAGGGAATGAGGCAGGTAATCACACTCAGCTACAACCACCTGCACCATCACCTCAAGGGTTGCATGATGTATTTTAGCCTTTTCCCAGAGGATCATGTGATCAACAAGGATCGGCTATTGAACAGATGGGTCGCTGAAGGATTGGTTGCTGAGAAGCGCGGGTTGACCTTGTTGGAGGTCGCAGAAGCCTACTTGGACGAGCTGATGAGTAGGAGTATGATTAAACCAGTCAATTTCAGCTATGATGGGAGGGTGGTGGCATGCCAGGTGCACGACATGATGCTTGAGGTCATGGTGTCGAAGTCCTTGGAGGCTAACTTTGTTAGCCTAGTAGGTGGGCAGTACAAAGGAATGTCGTATGATAGGATTCGCCGCCTCTCCATCCAAGGCGACGACGGGAAGCCCCGCGTAGAACAGGCAACCAAGGGCTCTTCATCCAAGAAAAAGGCAGAGGAAGGTGGTACCCGGAATGGCATCGAGGGGATGGACATGCAGCATGTCCGATCACTGAGCATGTTTCAGCTTGAAGGGCACGAGCTGCTTCATCGGCTACGCGAGTTCACCCTTCTGAGGGTCCTTGACCTGGAGGACTGCAAGGCCCTACAAGACAAGCATATGAAATATGTCTGCCGGTTGTACCTTCTAAGGTTCTTGAGTTTGAAGGGTACAGATATCAGTGTGATGCCTCCGAAAGTTGGTGAACTAGCGCATCTGCAGACACTTGATGTAGGCCAGACATGCCTCGGCGGGCTACCGGAAACTGTGACAAAGCTAGAGAAACTTGAGCGCCTGATGTTCTCCCACAAGCATCAGTGGGATACAATGTGGACGCTGCCCCGAGGGCTCAAGAAAATGAAAGCATTGCGTGAGGTGAGTTTGGCACTTCTCAAAGATGATGTTCAAGTCGCCCGAGAGATCGGCGAACTAGAACAATTGCGAGTGTTAGGTATCTATCTTGACGGCCCCAACTGCGAAAAGGAGGTTGTCCAGGAGCTTGCCGCCTCCCTGAGCAAGACATACTCGCTCCAGTCGATCAACGTAGGTGACAAGGGTGATACCAAAGTATTGAACTTTCTCCTTGACCTCCCCTCACCGCCGCCGCTCCTTCGATGCCTTCGAATTGGTGGTGAAATTGATAGACTGCCAGTCTGGGTCATGTCACTCACACACCTCGTTGAGTTTACCTTGTCGTGGGCAGGCCTTGATGGCGACGAACTATTCGTCGTATTGTGCGAGCTGCCCAAGCTGATGAGCATCTGGATGCAGCCGCAGTGCTACAATGGCAAGGAGCTGGTTGCACGCTCTTCCCACCGCTTTCCGGCGCTCAAGAACCTGAAAGTGACCATAGATAGCCCATGGCCGGAGGTTTTCCGGTTTGAGGAAGGGTCCATGACAAAACTCGAGACGCTTTCAGTGGTATTCTCTGACAAGAAGAAGAGCATTGTTGGCGTCGATCACCTGACAAGCCTTAAAGAGGTACAGATCACCGGTAAGAAAGACAACCATGCAATGAAGCTTGCACTGGAGGAGCTAAAGGCCAAGAGTGGGAGGCGCCCCGAGTTCAATCAGTTCAAAGTTGTAGTGAAATGCGATTGATAAATGTATCAACTTGCTTCCGATCGCCGAAGTTGCTGTTGCCTTTGAGTTTCATACTTCCCATGTACTTTAGTTTGTGAGCACTTAATTTTTTTTGGGTCTATAGAGTACTAAAATGAGATGAGAGGGGGCAAATTGATTCTATCAGATCTAAAGGCTCAAAATTTGAGTGTTAATTAGTAAGAAAACACTTAAATTTCCCTAGACACCCTGGATAAATTGATTTCGTTCTTGTAACCGTTTCCACTACTATTGCGGGGCTAAATGCCCCCATTCTGTTTGGATCTTAGCTTTTTTTTTAGATGATGTTTGGTTTTTCAAGCGTGCTAGTAAATACTTTTTCTTTCGATATAAGTTGCACAAATCTTAAAGTAAACAAAGGGGTCCGTCTTTTTCTTGTCCTCGGGACAGCAAGCTAGTCCCGTGCCTGCTGTTTGAGTCAGGGTACATAATCTTCCTTGTGACTGCCAAACCCGATTTCAGTTTTTAGGGAGAAGGTGTAGTCTTTTTGAACAGTGGTATCGTTAAGAAGAACGAGGACTGTCCCAGAACTGCTTTAATATTTGTACAACTTTCAAAAGAAAAGCATAGAAGCGTCTGTCTTTTACTTATTGTTTTGAGTATCCACACTTTCTTCATTGCACATATTACATTATTCTAATTATACTTGGTAAAAATAAATAAAAATATAATAATATGAATGTATTTTTATGAAAAATATAGTGACATCATTTCTATGTTATGAATCCAAATACTTGTGCGCATACTGACAATTAAAATTTAAAAAGATTGACTACACCCATTCTAAACGACATTAAAAAAGAACAGATGAAGTAGCAATTAGTAACATGATTGTAGTTACTATATGGCCCTTTGGTACGTTTGCCAATTCACATCATCTGGCCCGGCAAGGCAAGTCGCAAATGCAGGCCGTGCACGTGACTACTCCGGCAGGCGTCAGAGATCGTCGGGCTGGTGTAGGATTGAGGGACAAATCACAAGACGCTCTTCTGCATTATCGACAAAATATATCGAGGAATGAGGGTACCCAATAAAGGGGTGAGAATTGCGAGAGGAGAGGAACAAGACACATGGATGACATAGGTCATGTTTGAGGCCTTTAAGCTAATTTTAACTTCCAAAAAGCCTCTCCAAACAGCTCAGCTTTTAAATAGCTTTGGCAAAAGCTAGAAACCATATATAACTAGCAAAAACTAAAAATTAAAAGTTGGGTTGGACATGTTTTTACATCTTTTTACTGAGAAAAATTAGCTATTTATTAAATAGTCTCTTATAAAAAAATTACTACTGTTTTTAGCCTAGAAAGCAAAAATTCAGCTGTTTACACTAAAATTTGGCAAGACATAACCGATTTGTTAAGCTGAGAATAAATTTGGATATTTATGGTCGACATCAGTTAAAAAAGAAAAAGTTAAGTAGAAGATAGAATTGTGACCGATGTTGATTCAAAGATGGAATTTTATCTGTACAAAGGCCGATATGAATCACGGCTGGCAACGCATTAGAGAAAGGTACGATCGGCCTATGAACTATAAAAAGGGGATCAAGGGCAAGCAAGAGAACCAATCAATCAATCAAACAACTCGCATCTATTTTTATCTACTTTTTCCTATCAATTACGAGTAGTCTTGTAATTTAAATCTCTTGTAATTCGTCATTGATCAATAAAGTTGCGCATCGCCAGATTTAGTTTTCTCCGATCTTGTTGCGCATCGCCTTTTTGAAAGATGTACCTTTATCAACTATCTAATCATTTCAAATGCATCGTTTAGACTTATCATTATCTTTTGATTTAATTGGCTTTGTATAGTTGTTTAGATGTGTAACATCCCAAATTTTGGCTTATTTAGATTTAATATGGTTTTGTGGATTTTTAAATTTTTAAGATTTTCTTGAATTTATTTGAATTTCTTTATTATTATTATTAAATATGGTTTATTATGAAAATTATTTAAATAATGAGAAGTTTAAATAATGTTTTGTAAAATTTATTTGAGTTCCAAATATCACAAAATATTTTTAGGAATTTTTCCGAATTTTAATGATATTTTTACTAAATTATTTAGCTTAATCTATTTTTGGAATTATTTTAAACCAAAAAGCTTTGAAAATGCTTTAAATAGTGTTTGGGCCGAAAGCCCGTTATTCCAGCCCAAGTCGGCCTAATTTGCAGCTAGCCCAGATCCGCACCAACCCAATTCAGAAGACCCTAGCCTATAACCGTCGGATCGCAATCAGATGGAGATAATCGTGTTAGAAACCGCCGTTTGATCCGGATTGGACGTGTGGGATTAGACACAACGGTTCAAAGTCCTTTTGATCTATGCTATCATTGTTGTGTGTGAATCAGATCACGCCGCATCCAAGTGCATTAGGTTCGTAGATTGTGCCATAGGGACAATTGAGCGTCGTTGTCCCCTTGAGTCCGCTACCGTCACAAGCTCGGACTCCGCCGTGTCTGAGTTGTATTCTGCCTTGTGCACACTTCCCTAGGCCTTTAAAAGTCACCCGTGACCCTGCCCAAGGTTCGTCGTTCCCTTCCGCATTTTTTGCCATAAAAACGTCACCCAAGGTGCCCGCAAGCTGTCACCCGAATTCGTCGGAGTTGGAAGGTCTCGCCGCCATCATGTTTTGTGTGGATCTCATCAGATCTTGGGTCTCCACTGTCATCGTTTGTATTATCGAGTTCGCCATGTCAAGCCATTTCAAATCCACCAGATAACGTCGCTGAAATGCTACTGCAACACTATGTTGGTGGTCTTCGTTCCCAAGTCTGGTGAGTTGCGCCGCCGCCTGTCATCTTGCTCTCGACCGTTGGACCAGATGGGGTCCATCAAATATGTGCCACATGTCACGCCCTGTGTCTCGCCGTGTGTCACTGCTTGTGCCATCCATCGCCGTCATTTGCTTGCATCAACACTCATCGAGGCCCACACGTCAGCCCGCATTGATGCGATAGACCTAGTCCACCGTGGACTTGGGGCGATCTATAGACTGCGTCCATGTGCCAATGACATGTGTCGGTTTTCGATTGGTCCAAATCAGTGCTAACGTCTTAATTAGATTTTTTACTATAGATTTAATTAAAAATTAATTATTTAATATTTTCTGATTTTTTCTATTTATCAAATATTTCAAGAGCTCGTTCTTCCTCACACGAGCTCCAATTAAGGCGATTCAAATTTTTAAAATTTGTAAAATTGAGATCCTTTTAATGGTGAATATTATTTTATTTTTGGCATTTTTTGTTCTTTATTTTGATGTTTTCTGTCGATACGCATAGACATCGAAGTGATTGAAGCGTCCGAAGGAGAATTGTTGACTCAAGTGACTAAGGTCCGGAACAAGAGCAAAACATTTCTAAGGCAAGTTGTACTTTGATCATGTTGAATCTAGTTTTACAAAATTGCTATGTTGATTTAATTTATTGCATATTTATTTCATGTGTACAATTGATTTTGAAATAGTTCGGGATCTAGTTATTCAATTCAATTAGATTATGCCTTACCTTGTTATTTGTATGTTATAATTATTTGTCACCCTAGGATGATTCATTATTAGTTGGTTACTATTAGAAATCAATGTTGGTTGGTTAGACCGCGCTTAGTTTGTTTAGTGATGCCACGTTAACTCATGTCTTTTGGAATATCAAATTAATCTTGACTAATGGAATATGAAATATATTTATGAAAGGTGTGTCGAGTGTTATCACACAATGATGTTGAGTTGTAATGACATGTGTCATAAAACGATGTTGATTTGTTGATAGCACGTAGTACATGATGAATAACTTGGGTGGTAAATAATTTGGATTGGGATAAGTGGCAAGGGACAGTATACCATGGTGAACCAGAATGGCAGAGAGATTGTAGAAGTCTTACCTTCGTCAATTAAGGATATAACCTTGCAAGCCTTTGAATTGAGTCAAACATGCAACCACATGTCTGGTATCGGATAGACCTAACCAAGTAGAATTACTGATGTCTTCATATGTGATACCTTAGGTGAATAAAATATCTAATTTTCATGGTCTCGAACGAGTGTGAAACCTTACCCAACGCACGAGCAACTCTAAAACAGCCAGGCACCAAAGCACAAGACTTTTTCGCGAGATTGCAATCAAGGTTAAAAAAACCCGCTAAAATTTCAAAAATCTTGGCCGAGATTTCCAATTCTGGTTGAGGACGAGATCTAAAATCTCGGCTAGGTAAAAAAATTTGAAAAAAAAAATTAAATTGTTACAGTAATTAGGGGTGGGCATTCGGTTTTTTCGGTTTAATCGATTCGGTTTTTTCAGTTTTAAAATAATTCGGTTTTTGAAAACTGGAAACCGAATTTCTCGGCCAAAAATAAAAAACCGAACTGAATTAACCGAAATATTTCGGTTCGGTTAATTCAGTTTTTCGATTAACCGAAATATGAATAACACTAGGTAGATTAGATTTAATCCTTCTCATATTGCAACACAGAGTATGGATAAACCCACACAATATTTATATGTCATTACAATATAAGCATAATAGAATATATGAATATACTAAACATATGCATAAATGTATTATAACATGATAATTATTTAGTGACTTTAGGAAGAATATTATAAAAGTGGTGTTGTATATGCGCTATTCGGTTATTTCGGTTTTTGAAAGCGAAAAACCGAACCGAACACCGAATTATATCAAAACAAAAACCGAACCGAAAACCAAAAACCGAATAAACCAAAATAATCGGTTAATTCGGTTCGGTTCGGTAATTCGGTTTCGGTTTAAAAATGCCCACCCCTAACAGTAATCTCAGAAATTTCAGTGAGATTTCGTCAAATCTAGCTGAAATTTCTAGTTTTTTGACTGGGTTTTGACTTTTTACAGCTGAATTTGATAGGAATTAGTCCAATAACCCTTAAGAAAGTCATCTTCTATTAAAATTTATTTAAAACCAAAATTTTTATACATTTTAAAATTTTAGCGAAACATTATCAATTTTTATAAAATTATACAAACTTGATTATGATTTAAAATTTTATGGTACTATCCTTAATAGTGTAGGATCATACATAACAATTTTCAAAATAATTGAACTTCATTTGTTATCTTTACAAAAATCAAAAACAAAATGAACATAATTTTATGAGGGCTTAAGAATTGCCTACCATTCTCTAAATTTTTTAAAATTTAACTTTTTTTGCTAAATCAAATCTATATAAGCACTGAACTTCATTTCTTATATTTCAAAAATAAAAAACAGAAAGAACATGAATAGTACAGTGCCTTTGTAAGAATTTTATAAATTCACTGGAGTGTCATCATGATTCAAAATTTTTATGAGATCTTAAGCATTTCCTTAGAGCCCTTCTCTAAAATTTTTAAAAATTCTAAATCTTTTTTATTGCTAAAGCAAATCTATGTTCTGATCATCAGGTTTTTATCAGGATATAGCACTGCCAGAATTTTTGAAACCATCCACAAAAATTTTCAAAATTTTCTAACATGATTTGAGCCATTTTTCATTTGGTTAAAATTTACCGGTAAGGCTTTTATGAGGAAAATAGCATTGTCTGAATTTTTAAAAATTCATGAAGCTGATCATCATCTAAAAATTTTATAGGAACATTAGTGATGCATCATAATCATGCACAAAAATTTTAAAATTTTTCTAATGTGATTTATTTTATTTTTCATTTGGTTAAAACTTGCCAAATTTAATCAGTTTTAGTGTATTACCGCAATTCGATAAAGCAAGTATATGGTAGCCGTGGATGCAAACCAAACGCACAAAAATCATTTGCCGTGCAATCATTGGCCGTGCCCTCTCCGCTTTCATTAGCTCAGAGAAGTAGAGAACCAACGCACAGACGGATCCTCTTCTTGCTCGCTTGGCACTCCCAAAAGCGACAACCAATGGAAGAAACCAAGGGCGCCCCCTCTCATCCTCCCCTCCACGTCGTGGTGTTCCCATGGCTGGCCTTCGGCCATCTCATCCCCTTCCTCGAGCTTGCCAAGCAGCTGGCCAAGCGCGGCCACGCCGTCACTTTCCTCTCCACGCCGGGGAACATCGCGAGGCTAAGTCCGATTCCCTCGGAGCTGTCTGATCGCGTCCGTCTCGTCTCGTTCCCCAGGCCGGACGTCGACGGCCTGCCAGAGGGCGCCGAGTCGACGGCCGACATCCCGCCGGAGAAGGTGGAGCTCCTAAAGACGGCGTTCGATGGCCTCGCCGCGCCCTTCGCCGGCTTCCTCGCCGAGGCCTCCACCCGCGGAGAGGGAGGGGAAGGTTTCCGCAAGAAGCCTGACTGGATCATCATCGACTTCGCCCACAACTGGCTCCCGCCCATCGCCGACGAGCATAAGGTTGGTGCCTGCATGTGTCATGATGTATTGAGGATACACTAATCCTAGTTATTTTGCATTACAATTATGCATGCATGATTTATGAGAAGTCACTAGTATAATACTACCTCAAGTCAAATTTGGATGTTGATTTTAGGTGAAATTAGAGAGATTAACATACAGTAAGTAGCGGAAAACAGATCTTACAAGCGATTTTTTTTGTTTTTTTGAAAATGCTAGAAAACACCCAAATGATTTCCCACCTCTAAATCAGTTCAGATTGGCACCAAGATTCGTGCGCCCGAGGGCTCGTCTCGTCACTAGCAACGGTGGATTCCAGCTGGACCCAAGCTAGGGCTAAGGTTCACCTGGGTTAGGGTTGATGTTCACTAGGACGCTAATTTCAGACTTCGCGGTGGTGGCTCGGCTATAAGCAGTGGCGACGGTGGGGTCGCAGTGGCGCCACCGGTAGTGGAGGTTAGCAGAGAAGACAAGAAAAAGAGAACATTGTACTATTACAAAACAGTATATAAGTGTCACTTTATTTATGACGGTTTTTCTGGACCCCGGATGTCATCCATTAGAAGATTGACGTCGAGTATAAGAATCGCATTGCCCCCACCACTAATCGGACCATCAGTGTAATAATCTACTCGATCCTGAATCTTCTGATCGAGTTTTATTTGTTGAGGTCGACAATGGCGCCGGGGTGAGTCACTGCGAAAGTGAAGCATTCCATCTCCTGTTTGCCACGCAACTACGTCTGATGCTGCTCTTAAAACCTGATTAAGACTGTCTTTATTGTTTTCCACCCAGTTCGTTTCAAACTTAAATATGTCATAAATACTTGTCGCCTTGGATATCGATGTGGTTTACAAAACGCGGTTTTAACAACTAAATTTTGTTATAATGTAATCATAAAACCCAATATAATTATAACATTATGAAAGTACTTTTCGAGTCAAATCTATATATATTATTTTTATGTATCTAATTTAAATATTTAAAAAGATATTGACATTCAAAGTCTAAAAAATTTAACTATATCTATGTCCAAAACAACAACTGTTTGTGATTGGAGGGAGTGCTAGATTAATCAAGTGATGAGACGGGATTACAAAGATTCAATGCTAGTGATGGTAACGTACGTACTAACAAGCTCTAGAGTATGTGTTTGTGTGTATGTATATAATTCAAACTAAATTTGAGCATATTTTTTGAATGTTTCAGTTTTAAGGTATATATATCCATATATAACAATTCAAATAGCTCTGCTTTTAAGTGCTTTTTGGCATAAGCAAGAAACCATATATAACTAGTAAAAACTAAAAGCTGAAATCTGGGCTGGACATGCTTTTGCAGCTTTTTGCTAAGAAAAATTAGTTATTTGTTAAACGATCTTTTATAAAAATTACAGCTGCTTTTTAGTCTAAAAAAAACTAAAATACAACTTTTCAGAGAAGCTAACACTCCTCAAACATGTCCATAATCATGGGCAGTTGAAACCGAACCGCTGGACTCCCTTGCGCACAGAGGCAATGATCTGAAACGCCAAAAGCAACCTTAAGAATATCACATTCCCTGTCCTTCCAACCTTGCTTCCTCACCCAGGGTTTCAAAAACCGAATTTAAAAAACCGATTTGAAATTCGCGGTACAAAAACCGCTCAAAAACCGTCAAGAATTGAAGGGTTAAGAAATTAAAAAAAAAATTTAAAAATTTTAAAAAAATTGAAAACCATTTGGTTTTCAACGAAAACCACGGTTTTTACGAAAAACCGCTCGGTTTCCATTGAAAACCAACCCGATCAATTGAATGTTCTTCAAAAACGGTTTTTGAGCGGTTTTTAACGAAAACCGCGGTTTTTCAACGGTTTTCAAACACATAAATTTTTTTTCAAAATTTTTAATTTTTTGTAATTAATTAGACCGGTTTACCGAGCGGTTTTAGATTTCAAACCAGAGCGGTAGGTTTTCGAGCGATTTTCGCTGGTTTTTGAAGGCCTGTCCTCGCCACCGCTGGTCAAGGATACGGCTGCATGTACTCGGGGGTGGTCGTGCACCGCCGTGGGAATTCGTTGGATCTATTGCCTTCACAGCCGAATATCACTGGTTTTTTTGGAAGGAAGCTCGCCGGATTGGGCATGGCTACGGGGCCACAAACAACGAGTGAAGGATGGCTTGGTCAGGATAATGAGCTGGTGCGAGGTCGATCTCACCCCATCAGCGAGGAGATGATGGTAAGGATTGGGCTCCTTATCCTCCTCAATCGGCTGGTGCATGGCTACGGCCTTCTCCTCAAAGCCTGACTCGGTCAACATTGCCTGAATGCGCGTATCACGTGGTATATGATAATGTAATAATCGGGCCCAGTTGGTGTATCCCTCCGGCGTATATGATAATGTAATAATCCTATCATCCTGATATGTCTTGTATAGTAGCGTAAAAAAAACTTCTGTTTCTCTCATGTCGTTTTCTCTTACTTACATCTTACGCGACGCTATCGGATTAATTGGACTGTACGTCCTACTATACTGCGCTTCATTGGAACACTTCCCCAATTATGCCTGTCCAATGAAGATGTATTATACTCCTTTAGTTATAAATAGTTGTCGTTTGGGATATAGGAACAATTAAATTTTTAAAATTTTGATTATTATTATCTTTTTAAATATTTAAATTAGATACATAAAAATCATATGCGTAGAATTATCTCAAAAACGTAATTTCATAATATTATAATTTTATCGGGTTTTATAAATATATTATAATAAAAATTAGTGGTCAAAATTGTGTTTTGGAGACAGTGCCGATGTCCAAAAAGAGTAGTGCAATAATTTGATGACGACCCTCCTTGTGTTGACATGCCATATTATTATGCACCTGAGCATAAAAAATGCTATTCTATGGTCCATCAACTTCCGTAGGTTAAAACCTACATCTCGCCTTTGTTAAGGATGGTCAAAGAAAACCCAACACCTCCCAGGCTCCCACCTCTGTCAACCACCGCCTATTTTTGTGCTCAGACGACACAATAATATTTTGACTTAGGTATAGTAATTCGAACTTTTGTTGTAGTAATTATTTTTTTACACAATTAAAATATATTAATTATGTATCTTTTTTTGCCATGCACATTTTTTCTAGCAAAACACTTCAAATAGATTTTAAATAGGATAAATTGTTTACAAGATATTGTCGTTCAAAGTTTGCAATCAACTCATGTTTCTCTCTCCACCTACCCCTTTATTCTTAGTTTAACCATAAATAAAATGCATTCGGATTTAAATGTGGTATCTATTTTTTATTACCACCGCTATCATGTGAATATCATGCACTATAGCTAGGTTCGACAGTAAAATCTAACAACTCACCCAGTAAATTGAAATGCATTTAACAGTAAATTTGGTCTATTTTTTTATTTCCACTATCACATGGTGAGGGGAGAGTGACGACAAAAAGCTGGCCGGTGGGGTCCCTGGCACGTGCGGCCCACCAGAAATGGCTGTGACACGAGGCATTTCGTCCAGCATGTCGCCAGCACATTGTAGCAGGTCCTGATTTCCAAAAAGTTGCTTGGTAGTTTATGTTGGTGTTATGCCCTTAAGGCAGTCATATAGATGATTGTAACATGACTATGCTTATGAATAATAATATGATTATTGATCCAATGAATGTATATCATTATATTAATCGCCAAGTATGTGACTTGCTTATGAAACTCTCTACTTATTGATATAATTACAGAAGTATCTCGATCGGGTATCATCGTATAGGACAACGATGAATAGATCAAGACATGTATTGATCGATGATTATGTTTCATAGATCATAGGATATAGAGATATCATCAATACACTTTGTGAACTCATGATGAAGAACATGGGTTAGATAGACCGCAATGGGACATCGCGAGAATGTTATATTCTTATGTGTCATCGATGTATCTCATACATAGTGGATGTATGATCCTTTGACTGAGATTGTCACATTCCTACATGTGTAATAGTTTACCTTGGGGCCACCAAATGCTATTTCCTAACCGGATAGTTATAAGGTAGCTTTCATGTTTGCTATGAAACATGTAGAGGAAGTGAGCAATAAGATGGAATTTGCCACTCCGGTGTAACGGAGATATATGTCTAGGCCACTCGTGTGATATGATTAAGGAAGTGCATGGCCATGTCGTGATTGAGAAGTCAATCACAACTTATTAATATATCACGGATACGAGAGATGGATTGAACTGTCAAAGGATGACATACTTCTCGCCTTGAGTTCGATCTTCATATAGTTTGGCAAAGGGATTATTACATGAGTACTTTTGAAAGGTTCTATCGATTTGATCATATGCGTTTGGGAGTTGGCATGCTCGCAATGAACCGCTACTACTATTGGATTGGAAAAGGGTTTTAGAATCTATATCCAAATGTATATGAACCTCTGTGGTCACACAGCTTAATCTGGCCGACGCATTAATTCGGATTGGATCCGTAATTAATGGACCTCGTGGGCTTAACATGCTGATGGGCCCTGGCTTAGGGTTTCGTCGCGTGGCTATATAAGGAGAGGAGTAGGGTGGGCGTGCATGATGTTGTTCACGTCCAGAACCCTAGCCTCCACCTCTCATTGCCCATGCTGAGCGACACGATGCTTGCACGCCGACGCACGGCGTTCCATCCCGGGACGTGTGGGATCTTTGTGGTGACGCCGCCGCTATTAAGGCGTGAGGATGATCCGCAGAGGGACGATCCACGGCGAGGACGATCCACTACACCAACGTGCGAGGATTCAAGAATCGCGCGCCTTGTGGTAATTCAATCGTGATCCTTTCTTCAAGTAGCTTTTACGGTTATGCGGTAGAAATTTTAATTTGTGCTAGCGTAGCATACCGCGTTCCCCAATAGTTTAGACAATCCAAAAGTAGTCTTAGGCAATAAAGGAAATTCTAGAAAATTTTTTAGAGTTAGATCAACAAATGAGGTTTCTATTTTTCTTGGTTTCACTCTTTTTTTTGTTGTATTTTTCAAATTAAAATTCTTGCAAAAATGTTGTTTTTATCACTATTTGAATTTTTAAGGCAGTTTTAATTTGCGCAAAAATTGTGAAAAATTCATATTTATTCTTCTAATATATTATATCATTTTAAAAATTATTTGTGAGACCATGTTCCAAGAACAAGAATCTCCATGCATGTGCACACAGTACTAGTCTTTGGATTAGTAGCTAGTACACACATGTTTACAACATCGATATCACAACCAAATATGATATAAATAACCTGCAACGAAATATAATTATACAGAGCATAATATAGTAATACATTACGGCGGAAAAGCCAACAGAAATATCCAAAAGCCATGTAGTATGCCCAACCAACCCGTAGGCATCTGACTAGGCCAACCCTAGAAAAAATCATCGTCAAAGTCCTCATGGTTCCGCTCGAAAATATGAGTCGCCCACAGATGTCAAAAAGCTTCATCTTATGAGACAACGTAGATAGCAAGTTTGAGTGCATTGGTACTCAGCAAGACTTATAGTGGTTCACAAATGCATATAAATAAGTATGCAGGCTTAAACAATGAAAGGCTTCAGGTTATTTTGCAGTTGCATAAAGAAATATGAACATATGATAATAATATATTGCAAACCGGAATTTATAAAATCGCTAAGGGATAATGTAACAATACAAAAGTATTTTCAACCCATGAACAGTCTACCCAACTGCACAACACATAAGTGTCATTCCTTTGACATAAAGGATTGGTTGCTAAAACAGTTTCAAACTGATAGGGATGGCAACGAGTCCAGGTACCTCCGGGTCTGGCCTCCGTGGACCCGGACCCGAGACCCGATTTTGGACCCGGACTCGGACCCGAAGTCAGTCACGGGTCCAAACTCGGACCCGGACCCGAACCCGATGGGTACCCGGACCCGAACGGGTACCCGGACCCCTTAACAGCTCCAAACGGATTTTACCAATAATTACGGACGGTAATCATTTTGAGTTCTTTGTTTTTTAGGAAAAAAAAAAAGATCTGGTGAACATGATGAGTTCTGTTGGCGTGACCCAATCGGCAACCGCAACAAATTCACCTGTGAATCCGTTGAATTCGTTCGTTGGTGTGACCCTTCAGCGTTCTCACTCATCACGTATTCCAGATCTTATTTGTCCCCCCAATCACGTCAAAACAGAGAGAGAATGAGACAAGCACAAGACGGGATAAACAAGGGGAGAGAGGTGAGAGCGCGAGCAATCAGCAAAGCCACCTCTTCCCGAGTCCGGGTCTTGGTACCCACGGGTCCAAAATGAGACCCAGACCCGGATCCGAACCCGAAATAATATACCCGTGGGTCCAAATTTGGACCCGGACCCATCGGGTCGGGTACCCGGACCCACGGGTATTTTTGCCATCCCTACAAACTGAAACCCAATTTCATAAAATATCAAATTCTAACATTGGGATGACTTCACCAAGTACCTATGACCACGGGGACGGCTAATCGATTGGGTTTTACACTCTGCAGAGGTGTACAGCTTTACCCACAAGGAATGATCAGCCTTGCAAGGAGATCATACATAGCCGTTACATTATCTAAACATGAATTTGATCCGGTCAGGGACGTTAAGCCCTCGCCATAGAAACAGAAACACTCACCCAAATCGTGAATCCACTTTCAGTACATCAACACACCATCTCTGTTCATGGCAAGGCATACACCGTTGCACCAGTATGCATTTACCCACACTGCAGTGTGGAAGCCTCTCACAAGTAATTCAGAACGGAGTGCTTCTACTAGCTCCCGCCTACCGAAGAGTAAAGCCATGTCTAGATAACTTAATAGGCTAAGACTGCCCCATAACAACCCTTGTGGTTGCACGGAATTTTTTGATCAATAGCGTCCCATTGCTCGGTCCTTAATCCGACACAGGCAACATTTCACCCTACACTATGTGCAATTTCCTTTGCATATCCGGCTATTGCCAATAATCACCAGCATCAAAACTATAGTTTTATTTTGGGTTTTTATCAAATTACCAGCAACCTTTTTCCAAATGACAGACGTTCATTTAAACAGTTTTGGAAAGGAACAATTCCAATTTAAGTATGGCTAAGCAATTATACTAAGCTAGCGATTATACCCAAAATGATATTAATTATGTCTAAACCATACTTAAAGTTACAAGGTTCACATATCCATACAGATTAAGGAAATCCACATTATACAGGGATAGCTATTTGCTCTACCCAAATTAGCCATTTTATGGAGAATTACACGTATGCATAATATATTGACAAAAACAACATATGGTAGGTGAAGTATGAGGTTCAACATAGTCAAGGGGTTGCTTGCCTTGCTCTTCATTGTGCGGCTCAAAACTGGTGCAGAGCAAGATCTCCTTCGTCAGGAACGTCGGTGTCTACACGTCGCACAACAGGGAAATAATAGAAATTAGAAATTAAAAAGGACAAAAAGAAAATAGATAGCAAGACTAAATAAAAATCTTCATAGAGAACAGGGGTTACTTTTGTGAATTTATTAGATTTATTTTACTTAATTCAAGAAGCTAAAGTTATGTATTCTTTTATTTATATTTTCGAATTCAAGATGCAAAAATTATTTAAAATTATAATGATTCGATCATTACAGGCATAAGGCAGGTTCTTACCCTTAATTAGAATTCACTAGATCAATACCCGTGCGTTGCTACTGAAAAATAAAATTGGTAACGAAACATAAAGGTCAAGCAATAAAAGAAAATTGTGCTACAAGATCAAACATCTATTTCTCCCGATTACAAAAGTTTTTATGCTTTTCTCCCAGATGAATTAAAACCAAATGTTGTACGAGTAATCGCAACATTTTTTTTCGAACGATCGCAACATTTTTTCTTCACGTGCAACATTTTTTTACAACGCGTGCAACATTTTCCTTCGATAAATAGTAAAATTCGCTATAGTAAACGGATGTTGCAAACGTTCAAAAAAATGTTTCACGCATTGATAGAAAATATTGCAAACATAGAAAAAAAATGTTGCAAGAGGCGTCCAGATAGAATGAAATGTAAATCGGACATCCGAGCGCTTAGTTTCTCCCTTTTATAAAGGCTTCTCTCGTTCTAGAATCCTCCTGTTGAAGCACTTGCCGTAAAATGTAACTTTCGGCGTCACTGTAAATCAAATCAAATCTTTGTAATAACGATGAATGATATTGTTTCTAGATAATCCGTGTGCTAATATTTGGTAAGTGTAGATTAGTAAAGGAATTTTTTGGAAAATGATTCGACTATATTTATTCTCTTTGAAATCCTACCCATGCAGATTTCTTTCTTCCTTTTTTCTGGGAGGAAGGAATATCGTGAGGGATTCGCTCGAGACGCGTGCATGGGGGGAGAAAAACGGACCGCTGCCACCAACTGCAAATTAAAAATAGTAGAGATATTCAAAGCAATATTTAATTAAATTTTTAATTACTTAATAGCTAACCTTTCTCATTGCTGGCATATATATATGAACACACACACACACATATATATATATGTGTGTGTGTGTAGCAAAAAGGTATGCATGCGCAACCACATGAACATAATTAGACTTATACTACTTCCATTCCTTAACACATTTTGTTTGTTAGGAAGTTTTAATAAACTTTACATGTCCTTTACTGAGTATGCCCAGCACTCCATTTCTACTGTTCACAATTATGAAATATTTCCATTTCTTAAAATTATTCAGTTTAAACCATATACATGTCACCTTGCATAAAATCTATTTAGCAAATATAGTAACTTAACTTGAAACACAAATATTTTTATATATTCAAACTCTTCTGAGCATGAGGATTTTAGAAAAAATTATTTTTCTTTATTTTGTCTAACGTTAAAATAATCATTTTCTTGGTGCATTAAACCTTACTTAAGTATTTTTATTATTAAAAATCATACAATAAATATTTTTGAAATATTTTTGCATATTCTGAATCTATCAAATTTTATATGCTTTTAGAAATTTATTTCATTCAATTTGGAGCTTTAGTTCAAAAGTTATAACCATTTGAATTGTCTCAGGATTGATAATTCATTGGAAATAAAATGAAAATACGCTTCTCTGCTGGAAAACTCCTTGTCTGTGTGTGCTATCCTGTTCGACTCGGCCCGAGACACTGACGATCCAGACCCACAAGTTAGTGTGAGTGAGAGAGAGTGTGGCGAGACTCTAACCGAGCGGTCCCACGTTTTAGTGCTGACCGAGACTGATGGACACGTGGGACCCATTGGTTAGTGACTCGACCAGACACAAGTGACTAACAACCGACCCCACCTGGCAGTGACACGTTACAGGGGAGCTCGGTTTCTTCCTCATCACCGGTGAACTAGCTCTGCTGCGGTGGAATGAGTAACACCCTGAGCTTCAGCATGACGAGGCGTACTCAGGGACGGTACCCATTCGACCAGAGGTGGCCGGGAAAGGGGTCGCCACCGTGGGAGGGCGGCGGCGCCATGGCCGATTGCTCGTGAGCTCACCGCCGGACATCATTTCCCTTGGACAAGCACGGGTTAATCTTCAGTGAACCTAATGGATCTCATTTTACCTACGAACGAAGTCGGAGAAGAACTAGAGGAAGCTACCCACGGAACGCCGGAGTTGAAGAGGATGAGCAACGGAAGAAGGCGATTGCATTGGAATCAACTGAAGATAAGGGCTGGTTAGTGATTCTGGTATTTAGGCGAAGCGTTAAGACCGAAAGATTTCAGAGATAGGTACCCAATTTGAACTCTGGCCGATTTCCCCCTTTCGGTTCTCGGTAAAGCAACAAGAAGCTGGAAAGGAACTACGAGCTGGCTCGGTGAATGGCTAAGGGAAGAAAGGGGGACTCAATTGTGACGCTGGTGAGGTATTTATAGCCAGCCAAAAGGGTTAGCAGTGCTTAGATGCCCGGTGATGATTAGCTCGGTTCGGCATAGAAAAATGTCGAGGTGGCTCGGGTCGTAATGGAGGCAGTATGGCATAGGAAGAACAAGGCAAGACGTGGCCATGGCGAGGCGGTCCAAGCGCTGGTGATGCGACAATTCGGCAAGGTTCAATGGAATGAGTTCATTCGGGTTTGCTGAACTGAGGGAAGAGTTTACTTCGGTTGGTCGAACAGAGAAGAAGGAGATGGGTCTAACGAGTGGGGCCAGGGGCCACTGGACACCGGCTGAAAGCGTTTTTCTGTCGCATGCTAGGAATGGAATTTTCACGAAGCCAGGTCCACCTGTCAGTGAGGTGAAGAGGCAAAGGAGATAACTCCGGCTCGGACAGTTCTAGTACCAGACTTTATTGCGCTGCCAAATCAAGGTAAAAATTTTTTAAAATTTTTTACCAGGGTTCTTGGATTTGGTTTGATGGTTGGTAAAAATTTGGGGTTAAAAAGATTTATCAAAAAATTACTAATATTCCTACAACAGTGATTGTCCTAAAAACTTGCCTCTGAATTCATTTTTAGTTTCGGAAAATGGAGTCAAACATTTTTGAAACTTTTTCTACACTTATATTCAAACTAGTCACTATACTATAAAATTTTCAAGTCAAAATATTTCACCATTATTTTATAACAATTCTGACATGGCAATTTCTAGATTTTTAGAGTTTCTATTTTTAAATTAGGAAAAGTCTTAAATCATATTATTAATTTATGATATTTTTACCAAGGTTAGACATGGTATTGTGGTTATCATGGTAATTTTTGACAGCTCCATAGCAGATTCAAAATATTATATTAATTCTGACAAGGCATTATTTAGAATTAAAAGTTGCCTCTTTATTTTATCTCTTCATTATTCCATGTATGAAATTTCATTTGGTGGCTAAAATGATTTACTTGCATGCTCAGAATTCTCAAGGTAAATTTTTCAAATTTTTACTTTTTACCTTTTTCTCTTTTTTCATTCCCCATTTCTCTTTTATTTGATTTTTATCATAACACAAAAATCCAAGAAAATCCAAATAAAGCAAACAACATCCAGAAAATCCAGAAATATTCACACTCAAATTTAAATATGATATTTTTACTGTTCTAAAATTTTCAGGCTGTTTCATTATTTATCAGATTAGGTTATTTGAAGTTTTTATAAGTTTCTTTAGAATGCTCAAAATAAGAGAGAAATGAATTTAAATGTAGCAAATAAATCCAGTATAAATCCCAAAAATACATTAAAAAGCATTCTAAGGCACTTTACATTATTTTCACATTTATCAGGATGTTACACGGTTGGTGCATCATATACCATATCCCCATTTTGTGCCCAAAACCAATTTCTAAAACTAGTTTGAAAAATCAAAATCTAACCAAGTGTGGCATTTCTTTGCAACACCTATGACTAGGGGCACGGCAATTCGAATAGATTTGATTATCACTATGTAGAGGACTTACAACTGTACTCACAAGATATAACAAAGCATTTACAATACCAAGCTCTAACATCACCCCAATATTGATCCCTCAAGGCATGGACGTCCATTATCATCGTAATGATACATTCTTGCATTTAGGGTGCAGTTGTGTACTCGAACATGGACGCCTGTTACCATCGTCCGCACACCCAAATACTAACCTGTAATCTACATTTTTGCAAGGATAATGCGGCCATGTCCTACCCATAAGGACATTGTGGTTTGTACGATATGCGCTAGAATCACGGCACTTGAGTCAGTATTTAAGCTAGCTACTCGAGCGAGACTATCAACCACCCAATCCCACACTACTTACAATTCGCCTAAGACAAAATCGTTTTGTTTTCCATTGTTACCAATGCAGATTTTTCCTCAAGAACCTAAATCCAAAATGTGATAATCAATTTTCCAAAATGTTTCACCCTTTTCTAGCATTTTTCTAAATTTTTGACTAAGCATGGCTAAGCATTTTCTACCTAAATTAAGTCCCACCAAATATTTCTAGTAAATGGGTAAATACTCCTAGGGTGACCACGGTAAGAAAGTTTTGATTTCATGGAAGGGTTTATTCCAACAAGCGGCAATAACTAAGACCTAAAACAAAATACAATGATTTTAATTGAACTAGGCATACATAAAATATTTCATAATGAAAACAATATAATATTTAAAAATTGAGATAAATATGATCAAATGAGTGCTTGCATTGCTCGTTGAGTGCTTGTGCTTGGTCTGGTTTGTTACACTCTCATACTCTTTATGGGCAACAACCGCTGATCAGATAAGAGTTTGTAAGATATGACATAAGCGTGCATGGTTTCAAGAATAAAAAAGATAAATCTCATGGAACGATCCAAAATAATAGTGATGTAGCAACCACAATGAGAGAGAAGTGACTTGGCAAAGCCAACAGCAAATTTTTTAAACACAACCTCAAAAAAGTACAAGAGATTATCGCTCTCTCACAACCCTCTCAAACCTTTAGGACCCTTGGATCTTTAGTCTATATAAAAATCTTGTGCTAAAGAATACCATAACCTATAATCCTCTCACGCACCACTATCTTGGATGAGCTTCTCTTGCTTGCTTCTTGATTGCTTGGATTCTTTGTGGCGTTCCCTATGAGTTTATATAGTCCCACCAAGTTCTTCAAAGAGAAATAGAAATCCGAATAAAATTAGGATTCATCTAGGACTTTTGATAGCACACCTTTCCGAATCCAAAAATACTAGATATGAGCCACCATGCTCCACATAGTTCAATTTGGAGTTAGTGCATTATGTTGGCGTCTAAATAGAAAACCAAATAATACAAATAAGTTCCAAAAAATTCAAATAAAATCCAAAAATTACTAAACTGGCTCTGCAAGAAAGATCTTGAATTTAGAAAAACAATATAAGCAAAACCAGAGTCATTCAGATATTGTATAAGGAAGAATGGGTGCTGGGGAGAAAATCGAGAAAAAGATATCGAAAACACAGTGTGCTACTCTTCATAATTATTTTTCTTTAATTCAAAATTTCTTGGGGAAATAGCTATGTGCTGATTGGTCGGGTCCACTAGTCAAAATTTTAATATTTTTTCAGCTAGACTGATAAGTGGAACCATAATGTGAGTGATACAAACTTTTAAACCAGTTTGATTTAGAGATCTAATTAACTTAGTTATCCGTGTTAACGTGTCATCGTCTAAGGCAAGTACAATGGTATGATATCAGCTATCTATATGCTTTGCAATGTAAGATTTCTGCTGATATGGAGGAGAGAGCACAACTGTCTTTTCGTAAAAAGACGACCATATAGACACCATAAAACACCATTATATGAGTTATTATCTACAACAACACCTTTTCATGTTATAATTAGAAGATTGTAGGCGGGTTTTTTGTTTCGGTTTGGTACAAATATCGTCTCCCACCGAAACAGCCGAAATTTCAGAATTTTGGTGAAATTTCAGCCAAATTCAAACAAAAAACAACCAAATCTAAAATTTTGCCCTTCCGCTCTGGGTCGAAATGGCCAAAATTCCCGAAATTTCACAAAAAAATTCCCGATTTGTAGGATCTCATAAAGACAAATTTAAGATGTTATCCATTGTAGAAGTTGTCTTTAATTTTTTTTATTTTTTTTAAATGAGAAGTATATAGACAACTGTTATCTCTAATACTGTACATGCTCTAATTAACTTTAATCACTATCATTAGTGCTAAAACTTAGCAGTATGTGGTGCCCGTACGTGGTTACTGATAGGAAACAAAGGGATGCGGCTCCGGCCATGGCCGACAGGCCGAGCGCCTTGGTGGGCTCGCCGATGGTGAGGAAGACATTGAGGAGCTTGGACAACTGACAAAACAGAACATCGGGTTCCTTGTGAAGCCAACGTTGGTGGTGGAGGCCTGAATTGAGGACAAAGGCGGCAACATGACGACGGTGAGTGGCAGAGTCGTCTCAGCCAAACGACGGGCTAGGTGCAGGGGTGAAGCTAGGAAACTTAGAATAGGGTGTGCGCTTGGCTTCGGGAGGCTATTGCGACACTACAAAGGTCAGCTCGAGACTCTATGGTCACCGGTGTTGGGCCAGCAGCGAGGAAATGTGGTGGTGGTGGCACCGCTATGGTGGTGATGGTGCATGCTACTATTTTAGGCAAAATTAAACGATGCGCTAGCATCATAAGCTCACCAAGAGCACATCGGTGCAGTCGATTATGGTAGAGAAGTTCGAGGTGGCCAAACGGTGGATGTCGGTGACGACAAGGCCAGGGCGCACAGCGACAGCACTTCTCGGCGGTAGGCAGCTGAAAACAAGGCGTGCATGTGACCGAGGGAAGCACAGGGATGATGAAAGTGAGGTTGGTAGGGGTTGAAACTCACGAGAGCGGCGGCGATGGCGAGGATGGCAGTGGCAGCCAAAACTTAGGGAAGAAGGGGGGATTCGGCGCTACAATGCAGAGGATATAAAATTGATTTAGGGTTCTGATATTGGGGCAATGTGGCGCAGAAAGACGCTGGCAAGAAAAGCGAATGCATCGCATAGGTCCGGACGAAAAAAAAACGGGGCGAAGAATCACAGCACGACGAGAGACTGTGGCACGGTGTGTGTGGGAGGAGGGAGACGCAGATGACAGGTGGGTCCTACGCCCGCGTGTCGTGGCGGAAAGAGAAGACGGTGTTGGACAGGGCATGTGTCAGAAGTGATAGTGGGCTGAGCTAGAGTGATTGTTTCGATCCAAAGAGAGTTAGCAAATTTTAATTTGATTTTTGAATTTAGAACATTACAGAAATAGATTTTGAGCTATGAAAAATATTAAATGAACTCCAACAATTCTAGGAAAATCTCAGAGGAAATTTAGAAAATTATGAAGTTAGATAAAAAAATTCAAAATGTGAAAATGTTTTAATACCTCCGTAAAAATGTTTTTAGGCTCAGACAAATAGGAAAAGGCATTTTGAAATTCTGGAAATTCAGATATCGGCCCAAAAATTCTTAAATGACTACATTAAATATTTTTAGCCGGAGATTAAATTGAGGCTGTTACGCTTGTAATTAAAAAAAATACCAATATTTGTACTCAAGAGGGTGTGAGCGAGCGAGCCCAAAAAAGAAAACCGAAAACATGGACAATTCTTTTTAAAAAATGGAAACTACATGGTGAAAAGACTTTTTAACAATTTAACACTTGCATACAGCTACCAATTACCATGTTGCTGCAGGTGCCATGCGCCTATTTCAACATCTGCACGGCGGCATTGCTTGCCTTCGTCGGCCCGAAGGCGGCCAACGACGTGCACCCCCGCACGGAGCCCGAGGACTTCATGACCCCACCGCCGTGGATCCCTTCCCCATCCCCACTCGCCTTCCGCCGCCACGAGGCCGAGTGGATCGCCGCCGCCAACCGTGCCAACGCCTCCGGCGTGTCCGACTTCAACCGCTTTTGGCAAGTGCTTGACCGCTCCCTGCTTTCCATCTACCGCAGCAGCCCCGAAGTCGAAGGCCAGTTCTGCCACCTTCTCACCGACCTATACAGGAAGCCCGTCGTCCCCGCCGGGCTACTCCTGCCGTCTGATGCCACCAACGACGGCGACAACCGTGAAGCAGCGCCTGACCTGATGCGGTGGCTCGACAAGCAGCCCGCGAGGTCCGTGGTTTACGTCGCGCTCGGGAGCGAGGCGCCGCTGACGGTGGAGGACGTGCGCGAGCTCGCGCTCGGGCTGGAGCTGGCTGGCGCGCGTTTCCTCTGGGCGCTCCGGAGGCCGAGCGGCCACACCGGCGAGCTGCTCCCGGACGGGTTCGAGTCGCGGGTCGCCGGGCGAGGGGTGGTCCGTACGGGCTGGGTGCCGCAGATACGCGTGCTGGCGCACGGCGCGGTGGGCGCGTTCCTGACGCACTGTGGCTGGGGCTCCACCGTCGAGAGCTTCCGGTTGGGGCACCCGCTGGTGATGCTGCCGTTCATCACCGACCAGGGCCTCATCGCGAGGGTGATGGCCGACAGAGGGATAGGCGTGGAGGTGCCGAGGAATGACGACGGGTCGTTTAGCAGGAACGGCGTCGCGACGGCGGTGCGGCGGGTCATGGCTGATGAGGATGAAGGGAAGGTGTTGACGCGCAATGCCAAGGAGTTGCAGGAGGCGCTCAGTGACCAAGCGCAGCATGATCAGCGGTACGTTGATGAGCTTGTGCAGTGCCTGCGACGCTTCAAATATTAAGCTGAAGACAGCACGTACGCTTTGGTTTGTCCTAGACTGAGGGGTCCCGGTGTTATCACATGTGTTCGTGTAATCGTGTGTTGTTTATCTCCATGTAATTCCTTTGAAATGCATCATATAGTATCAAGGGATCGAGAACCACGGGTATGCTTGGTTAGAAGCCAGCATGCATTTGCTGAAGTATAGTGACATTAATAAAATTTGACATGTATTTGGATGGCCGCCGAACCATTTTCATTTGCAACTACTTGCTTTTCTTTTTTGTGAGGACAATTCCATTGGCTTACCAAATCTCCGCTAGCTTGTAGTCGACATTTCACAACACAAATTTTGGACAAAACTACTACAAAATATCTCATCACACATGGTTCAAAATCATTATCTCAGATGATTTTTTGAACCGTCTGTGATATCCTATTATCATAGACATTTCGTCGTAAAAATAGTCTGTGATACAGAACTATCACGGACGGTTAGGGGTAAAAATCGTTTATGATAATAAAATCATAGATGATTTATATTAAGAACCGTCTGCGATAGCCTTAGGGAGTTCTTCGTCAGTAGGCATAGAGAACTGCTATAGGACACTATTCATGTTCTAGACATTGCTCTTAAGGAATGTCCAACAGCTAGCAAAGTTAAGTACCTTCTTGCATATGTGAGAACAAATGTTGATGGATTTCAAGATAAAATCCAATTTCATCCACGGTTCGCCTACTTAATTTCAAAACGATCTATGGATAAAATTCGATTTTGCCTTAGAATCCATTAACATTTGTTTTCATACATATGCAACAAGAAACTTAACTTTGCTATTGGACAGAGTATGAATACTATCATGTGGTAGTTCCCTATGCTTACCAGCCAAGAACTACCCTATTGATTCATGTTGAGGTCCATACCACAAATATTAAGGATAATATCAAGTAACAATACATTAACAAGCTATAATACCATAAATATCAACAAGCATACATTGAAAATCAACATTATTTGATATATCAACACAAGAAGACCTTAGGGTTTTTCCATATCTGCCATCATATATGTCATAACTTTCACAACAAAAGGCTTTTTGATTCTCCCTAAAGTTCCTCAACTCCAGCACAGTGCTTATTTTTTTGACACCAATAATCATTTGACTTCCAGTCATATCTCTTAATCCATGCAAAAACGATCATGTTATTGTGAAAAGAGTTTCTTTATATATTATCAGTAACTATGTCAAATTTAATACTAGAAACCTTTGTATTACCTCTATAAGCTCAGCTTTTGCTTCTTCTAGCTCTATATTCATCCGGTGGTCCTTAATGATGAGTGCCGTGTTAAAAGATTGAATATCTTGTAATTTATCATCTATATCTTTTAGTTTTTCTCTCATCTCATAAATCTTTTCGGTTAACTCAGACTTTCCCTTTAGTTATTCTATCTCCACATCAAGTTTTTATTTTGCATCCAACAACTTTTTCATATTGTCTATTTTACCAAATCAGATTTCAATTAATTTAGATCAGAAACATATAGGAATAAAGAGAGCACTCAGCTACAACAAACATATACTATGAGAGAGGAGCAGTTCATCAATCAGGCATAGTACTATACATGTATGTTTTAACTAGCGTTCATCTATCAGACATATGTTTCTCAATGTAACTGACAACAGGTAACTATCATATCAACAAAACGTGGTATATGATCTAAGCTTTGCTTGCTTTTGGGATTACTTCACACATCATGTACTCAAGTAATGATATGTAATACAAAAGAGTTGGACCTCTTAAGTGGCATACCCATGGGTTGTATGGAAAAAGGAGAAGCAAGCACAATGTTAGTATAAACAACCACAAATTGTTTACACAACAATACATGTTGACATAACATTCACATGATCACATCCAACAACAGATGGTTCTATATGCAGCACGCACTTGAATTAACATGCCACAAAATTTTATGTGCAGCCATTAAAACAACCATGTCGACATAGTCTTCACATTCAACAACAAATGATTATATGACTTGCGTGCACCAGAAATAACAGGCCTCAAAATTCATGTTTAGATATTTGTAAGATCTACAATAATATGTTCTAAAGTTGGGAGTCTGAAGTCACACTATTAGATCTATCTAACTTATTTCACCTATGCACCTTGAGAACCTTAACCTCCTTAATATAACTTACATGTATAACCTGACAAAATATGAACACACACTAAACTCCAATATATGCATAGACATACACACACTAGCCTCATCAAGGTCAAATCACTAGCCACCAAGATATTGAAACATGCATCCACTACAGAGATCTTGCTCAGTGTCCTCGGCTTTTACCGACGACACAGATGCCAAAACCGGCGACACAGGGGCTCTGTCGTCGGCCTCCGACGACACAAGTCCCACGACACGAGTCGACGACACAACCAACCTATGTCCACGGCCACAATAAATCCGGCGACACAGATGCCATCCGGCCGGCCCGACACCAGACATTTGTCGTCGGCGAACTTAAAGTCTGCCGTCTGGAGGGACACTTGTGTCCTCGGCCTAATTAATGCTTGCCGACACAGTGGACATCTGTGTCCTCGGCCTAATTATCTGCCGACCTGAGTGGACATCTGTGTCCTCGGCTGGGCTATAGCCGGCGACCTACCACTTTGGTGCGGAACACGGGGCTATCTTGTGTCGTCGGCATGGTTAAAGCCGGACCTGAGTGGACATCTGTGTCCTCGGCTGGCTATAGCCGACGACCAGACCCTTACTGTGCGAACACAGGGCTATCTTTTGTCGTCGGCATGGTTGGAGCCGAGGACACAGGTTGTAAAAATAAAAAAAAATCTTGGGAATTTTAAAAAATCCAATTTTAACTCGCAAAAAGACCCCATTCCCAATAGGTTTTATATCCCCAATTGCCCGAACAATGACAACATATAATTTCACACACATGCATTCACATTCATCAATACAATTCACAAATGATCAAAGTTTCCTTGACACATTCACATTCACAAATATATTGCCCGAACAATGCATGACAATATAATTTCACTAAATTTGTTTCCAATGTGTTTTGCTCAAAGTTCAAGACTATGAATCATCGAGACAAGAAATAAGAACATGGACAAGCCACACTAGTAAATTTCAAAACCGACATGTAGGTCATTTTTGGAGAGAAATTATCGGTTTACATCTGGGATAATTAATGAATCCAAATTTTGATCTGCTTCTTGACCACGGTATGGACATCACAAGAAACCAGCAAACAAAACATCGTGACAACGAGCTATGCCATAATTAGCTAGCAAAAGCATTAAGGAAAAATAAAACTCTAAAATATATTTTTAATACCTTCATAGTGTGCTCTAAACTCATTCTGATGTACCTAGAAGCAAGTTTCTGAAGCTCCACAGTACTTAGTGGATATGGGGGGTATTTTAGTTTCTCCTGATTCCTGACATTTTGTACCTGCAGGAAACAAAATAAAACAACTTAAAACTCTCTCAATCTGTCAATAAAGTATAATAATAACTCCTTTTACTGACAAAATAAAGCATAATAATAACTAGGCATACATATTGAAAGAAAACAAAAGTATGTAAGTACTTACAACCAAACTTTCCTCCATTGAGCAATTGTTCTTATTTTGGATGCAACTTCTTCACTAGCTGTTTCCAATGTGTTTTGCTCAAAGTTCTGAAGACTATGATCAACACCATATTTCACTCAACCTAAAGCAATTTCCATTTATTAAAAGATTGTCATGCACTTAAAGAGTAAAAAATTTTGGCAGCACTTCTCCTAAAACTAGGACATCCACTCAGCAGACAAAAGACAACAGTTGATATGATAACAACATAAAGCAAATTAGGATAGCCAACCAAGCACATATAGCACATATAGCAAAATGCATTAATAATTCACAAATTCAGCTCACAAACCAAAAGTGTACATCACATTCACAATCAACAGGTCTATGAACCAGCAAAAGCAATAACTAACTAAGTCTGTGAACCAGCAAACGGATCAGCAAACACAGCGTCGACGAATTGATCTCAGAGCGATCTAGTGCCCTTTGGAATCACCTCCTGCGGAGCATTTCGCCGCAGAGCGGCAATGAGGTGGACACCTACAAGAATAGAGGAAACCACAATTTTCAAAACTCTTGTGCATTTGTGTACTTGTATGAATAGTTAGCGGCGGAACAAAATGCATTACCCGTCGGCGTCGGTGTCTGCGTGAAGAACGGCGGGAGGTGGCATCTGCGGTGGCGGGAGGTCCGCCGCAACGCATCGTGGATATGATATGTTAGCATCTGAAGCGTGTAAGTACAACGTAGCTACGTATACAATCTTAATTACACGAAATAGTTGTACATCCAGAGGTTCGACTCTGGAGGGCCTCATCGCCTCCTATCCTCCTCTCGCTCACTTTGCCTCGCCGCTCATCCGCTTTGCCTCCATTGCTCATCCTTTGCATCTCTGCTACAACTCTGCGATCATCTTCGCTGGGCTTCTTATGCCTTTGGCGGAAGAGGCGGCTTCTTTGTCGACGTGTCCTGACTTGGCCCCTGTACGATTCGGGCGCCACCACCGAGTCCATGAAGCCGAGCCTGCCGTGACTCCTCCCACCGGCGGTGCGTAGATGACCGGAGGTCGACCGGCATGGTCAAGGGGTCCTGATCGGCACCGTGCTTCTCCTTCATGGCTGCCTTTGTATGTATCTGCGAAACAAATAAGATATGAAGTGGATTAACTCGGCCACGATTGCAATAGGCGTAGAAAGCGGCGAAAAGAGAAAGTCACTTACAATCTTCTCCTGGCAAACCGGGTGCATCGGTGGTTATGTACCGTCAGGTCGGACACGGGGCGTGTGTGCCTGCGTCCACACGGTGAACTCGTCGGGTCAAGTCCGTCTCGACTCCTGCAGTTCAATTTCAAATGTGAAATGAAAAACTGAATTGACAAGAATGCTAGAGTTGTACTTAGTATACTTACGATATCGCTTGTATGACGTGACCCATGCCTCGTCCACCTAGGTAGGTCACACAGATCTCGAGGTTGGCTTCTCGATTCCCCTATTCCTCTTGGACCTCTCGATCCACTCCTTCGATGCCCACATCTTGCGAGATCCTTCCAGCGTGTGGACACTTGTCCATCGGTCCGGACGCCAAAGCGGTACTCCCGCCTCGAGGTCTTCATTGCAAGGCATGTGCCCTCGAGATCTTCATCCCGTGCTCTTGTAGTGCTTCATCACGCGTCCGCGGCATAACGATGGCGTCCTCGACCGTCTTTGCCGCCATTGTGCCGAGCAGGCGGCAAGCATGATAGTCGTCCTGGATGCGTCGGGGCCAAGCGATACCTCGCTGAAACGAAACAAACACGTGAAGCTATAAACACGAAAACATTAATAGAAATGACAACTTACCCGAACTTCGGCTATGCAATGATCCGCAGTGCCTCCACTGGTCGTCCTCCACGAGCGAGTAGTCGCTCCATCTAGTCACAGGCGTCGAGCACCACCCTCGCCCACTCTTGGGAGTAGAGCCGCTTCAAGATCACCCCTAGCAAGTGGCCCGGCTCTGCTTACCCTTGTTGAGGCAAACCAAGCCCTTTGCATGAAGAATTCATAACAAGTAGTTATCAAGTTTGTGGTTAGCAATAAAAGACATCGAAAATTTATAGCACATACCTTCGCGCTAGAAACAACTATCAAGTATCCTGTCAATTTGGATCTGTGGGGGCTTTGGCAATTTATTCCGCCCCGACTCTTCTTGGATCCGTAGAGGCTCGGCGGAGGCACCCCGACTCGGTACCAACAGACTCCAATGGACTCCAGTCCTCGTCCCGTCCTCATCCTCGTCCTCACCCCCCTCCTCAAGTGCCTGACGCCAATCACCCCAACGAAGCTCATCCTCGTCCACCTCCACCTCCTCCTCCTCCTCCTCCTCCACCTCCACTGCTCCTCCTCCTCCTCCTCCAGGGAGTCGGTGGTAGCCACCTCCTCCTCCTCCTCCTCCTCCTCCTCCTCTCAGGAAGCGTCGTCTTGGGGTGGCCGCCTGCTGCACTGCCTCATGCCCCCTTCCCAAGACCTTCTTCAATTTTGAAGCCAACTTCTTCAGCTTAGGAGCCATCTGCACAAATTAAATTAAATGACATAAAGTACATTCATATTAATTGAAGCGAATAAAATATAAATGTATATAAAATTAAATGACATAAAGTATATAAAATTAAACCTATAAAATTAAATAGCTTAAAATCTTGGCTTCCTCTTCCTCTGCCTCTTCCTCTTCCTCTTCCTCTTCCTCTACCTCTTCCTCTTCCTCTACCCTTTCCTACTCTTCTTCTCCTTCTACATGAGATGGGTATACCGATCCCAAAATATTATCTAGCCCATCACCAATATCGACATGCGGCTTCTCACGTAACTCTTGTTCTTGGAATACCTCCACGTCTGGGTGAGAATCGAGTAAATCTTCCGTGAGATCGGGCAATCTACAGTGGAAGACATTTATGTACAATCCACCAACTTTTGTAATTCGTGGGCGTCTGGCGGATAGAACACCAGCTCGACTGTTAAAGGCGAGAATGAACACGTCGGGCTTTTGATCTGACTTCTTATGATTGATCTCCACTAGTCCTAGTTTGAATCGCGCACCCCACTAGTTGGATGGAACCATCTGCAACGAAAGACACGGCGAGAGATCTTTGTTGCCTTCATACGAAATTTCTACAATATTCTCGATGATCCCATAGTACTCTATATACGGACCACGAGTCATCGGTGACATAACTCACGACGCCATTGTTCACCGTAGTTGCATTGGGGCGGTGACTCAACCACCGGATCGAAATCGATATCCATGGCAATCATAGCATCCATGGACCTTAATTCTCTGGTTTGCATCCACGTGACATTTGTCGGAGATCGTTGTGCGCTGCGGTGTCTTTGACCTTGCACAAGCATTCGAGCAAAATTCATTAAGGAATAAATGCCACACATTTGTAAATTAAGTGAACTTGTATAAGAGGAAGAAGGTTATGTGGTAATGAAACCAGGTTAGAAAGTTTGGGCGGCCTTGTCCACGACCTCGCCGTTTGATTGTCAATTTGTTTGCAGAAGGTTCACGATCCTTCCCACTCTTCTTGAATAAATTGACTACAAGATTTAATATTTATTTCAGACATTTATTTCATAAATGCGTATTTATGACTTATTTGAGACATTTATTGACTTACTCGATGTACACCTTCATTTCATCCATGTTGTCGTACCGTATAAGCTGAATCAAATCCTTTTCCATTGCGTCCAAGTCACGTGTGGTGCTTTTGCCGACATTGCATCCGGCTTGGTCATGGAACACCTCCAAGTTGGAAGTATACGTGGCGTGCCTTCTTATACCTTGGTTGTGGCACATGGACCTTGTTTTTTTATGCATAAAGTATTTGTCCGTGAAGTAGGCGATCTCTGAATCACCAAGCTTGACATCGCCTTCGACTCGTGCTTTGTTCTTCACCTTCGCTCTAAGACTTTTCATCATCGCTCCACAGATACATCCACCTAAAGCGCTTGGCCCCCAACTTTTGCTTCATATGGCGGATGAACGATAGATGTTGCATGCAATTGAAAAACCAGGACATAAATCTTCTCGAGCTTTGTCACAAGCACGACAATGTCCTTCTCCAATTCCTCCATCCTCGATGCGGATATCTCTTTTCTGTGAGCTCTCGATAGAAGAAGCTAAGCTCTGCCAAAGTGATCCATATATCATCGTCAACATATCCACGCCACACTAGTGAAACAGACGCTCTATGAAGACTTTGTAGTCGTGGGCATTCATCCCATTTAACTTGCATTGCTCTATACTAACGGCATGTCGAAGGTTCGCCGCATAACCATCTGGGAATTTAACCTTTTCCTTAATCCAATCAAGAATCTGCTTTATTTGCCCACGTGTAAGGCAGAATTTTGCCCTAGGTTTCCTCCCATTCTCGCCGAGGTTCATATGCGGCGATCACATATCGAGCGCTTGATCGAGGCGTGCTTTCTTGTTATCTTTAGTCTTACGTAGGATGTCGGTTTGTGTTCACGGCCGCTCGCACATATTTTTCTCTTGGTGCATCACGTCGATGTTGTGAGGTAACCGGTCTTTGCATAAGGAAGGTTGTAGATCTGCACTTATGAGTCCAATGGTGCTCCTCACCATAGTCTTTCACATACCCGATATCCGCTAGATCGTCATGCGGTCGATGATATCCTCGCACTTGAAAGCGTTCGGGTGGCCCCTTCTTCCTGATCTTGCCTTTGCGAAATGCCTTTTTGATTCCTAAATGGGTGCTTCGGCTCCGAGAAACAACGGTGACGGTCGAACCAACAGGACTTACCCCATTTTTCAAAGGTGAAAGCATCGATGTTACTGCAGCATATAGGGCATGACAACTTTCCATCGTGCTCCACCGAGAACATGCCATCGGCGGAAAATCGTGTATTGACCATAGGTATGCGCACGCATCCTAAAGTTCTTCCCCTTGTAGCTATCATGCGTCAAGACTCCTTTAGTCCACTGGTCGGTCGGCTCTTCTACGGAGGTTGCATGAATAGATCTAAGTTTTTCCGGAGACTTAGGCTCGGGTATTATAACGGAAAAAACATGTACTCTTCTTTCAAGCGAGTTGAGGCGGCGAGTTATGCGGGATTGCGAACACGGCGGCCACAGTCTGGTGCGCCATCATATTGAATGGCGTGAACCCATCGGTCGAGAGGCCTATCGCACATTCCTAGTCTCCGCCGCAAATTGAGGTGTTGTTGGTCAAAGTGCCTCCAAGCACGCATCGAGACGGATGAATCATCACGCCCTCCTTTCTCGCTTGTCCTCTTTGTGCCACCTCATGTGTCTCGCCGTGGCCTTGGACATGTCTGACGCCGCAGAGCGTTGAGTGATCGGAAAAAGCGGAATGTTTTCCGCCACCGCCGTCTGTCTCATTCCACGTTCTGTACATTTAACTTCCTCGTCTTGACTCTCATTACAATGCTTACGGTGAGTCGGCCAGAATCGGTCTTCAATAAAGCATGCAGAACTTTGGGCAATAGTCTATCCTCTCGCACGGCATACCTAACACGCGAAGAAGCTTCTTCGACTCGTAAAGATTCGAGTCATCTTGTGTCCACTCGGAAGGAGGCTATCCAAAGCGGTTTGCAAAAGGTCGTTGAAGCAATTGGTGACAGGTTGTACTTGGTCTTCACCGCCATTAGGCGACAACTGCCGAGATGCAGATCACATCGGTATGCTCATGCAGCGGCAACTTGGCACAATCAAGGAGCTTCTCGAATTGTTCGGCAAGTGGTTCGGACTCTTCCTCGGGAGAGATCGTGGCCAAGCCACATCATCCGTGAGCTCGTCTAATCTATCAACCGACCGTCGTAGCCCTCTTCAAAATCACGGGGCCACACACGCGCGGGCCTTCCTCTCGCCATGAGCTACCCATACAAAGTAATTTGGTTTGAAGCCATGCCTACATAGGTGATGGCTAATATCCTTCTTGGTCCTCTTCTCGGTGTTCGAGCACGCAGCGCAAGGACACCACATGACCATTGCATTAGGGTCGGGAATCTTGGAAAGCATCATCCACGAATGCTCTAGCCTTCTCGATCCACTCGTCAGTGTGTCTCCCGGACTTCATCCAACCATCGTACATCCACCGCCGATCTTCCATGCAAAGATAAACACTACATAACGTCAATGCATGCATCCAAATTTCAGATTTAGGCGGTTTAAGCCTTGCTAAATAGGAGGGCTTACCCACCTTGATGTGGGCTTAAATCTGATGGTGCGTGTACGAGGGTGCTCGGTCGAAATTCAGCGACATAACCCGTTGTTCTCCAGAGTGCAGCAGACGGGCACGACGATACCACTTATGTTATGCACTAGGAGAGCGACAAGGAAATACTGCCGGAATCCCAACCCGTACACCCTCGTGTCACGACCATTGTACTCAAGCGCGACATCCGTGGGCTGTCCAAAACATGGACAGCTCGAGGCGCAACACTTTTCGTAATGGAACCCAACGAATCACCGTCGAGCTCCTTACGAAAATATGCAGCGCCGACGCGGGTTTAACTCGCTCGGTTGGCGTTACAAATGCAATTCTAATAAAATTATTATATGTTGTGATTTGCAAGCAATATACACTATATATATACACTTGAATCATTTACTTTTTCCCACACAAATGCCTTAGTTCCTATTTGGATTGCAGAAATCGAAAACACTACAATTACATATCATGTCCATTTGAATCTATAGAAATTAAAACGCACAATAACCATACCACTCACTAATTATATATGATTTGTTAGCCACACTAAAATAATGCCCGATTTTGCATATCGCTTAGGAACAAACCGACCAAAGAGACATTATCTAGGGACAAACCGACCAAAGAGAAGAAGGACAACAAGCGCACAATACGCTAGAATAATTTAGCAAAGTAAGCTAACATACCGACAACTTACGAAATTATTAGAAATTTTAAACACCTCCTAAAACTAGGACATCCACTCGGCGGACAAAAAGCGATATTTAATATAATAACAACCATATATAGCAACTAACGATAATCAACCACGCACAATATTTAATATGGATTGCTCGGCTACATTACGCATATACATTTTATTTCATCACACCATTATACATTTCATTAAATAGGAGATTACCTTAGCAGGAGATGGCGACTAGGAGGGCGAGGGGGCGGCGACGTCGTAGGACGAGCTTCGAAAGCGAGCGGCGTGGTTCGAGTGTGGACGACCTCCACGATGTCGGGCGGAGCGTCGGCGGCGGCGGCGTCGTCGGGCCGCCGGCGAGAGTCGAGAAGGAAGATCGGCGAAGGCGATGGCCGGTAAGGGCGCAGCGGCGATGGCGGTGGCAGCCCGGGAGGCGGCGGCGGCAGGAAGCGGTGGCAAGCAGACGGGAGGAGGCTGGGCCGGCGGCCGGCGAAGCAGACGGGAGCGCGGCGGCGGCAGCGGCAGAAAGCGGTGGCCGGCAGAGCGAGGCGGCGGCAGCCGTGGCGGCACGGGAAGCGGCCGGGAAGCGCAGGAGGTCCGGAGGAGATGGGGCGCAGGGCTGGCTCGCCAAAAAACCGAACGGGAGAGTTGCGGCGCAAAGGTTATAACGGTACCTGTGTCGTCGCGAGCGAAACCGCCGACACAGATATGGTCACCTAACCCTAAGCACGCACGGCCGGGCCCACTGTCAGAGATATGAGCTCAGTGTCGGCGGCTAATATAACCCCGCGGACACATATATGAACTCAGTGTCACGAGCGGGAGAGTTTGCGGCGCAAAGGTGATAACGATACATGTATAAATCGGCCAAGCGAAACCGCCGACACAAATATGGTCACGTAACCCTAAGCACGCACGGGCCCACTAAGCACGCACGGCGGGCCTTGTCGAGATATGAACTTCGGTGTCGGCGGCTAATGAAAGACCGCGGACACAGATATGAACTTCGGTGGCGGCTAATAAAACCCCGAGACGAGATATGGGTCACAAGGCACACAACACGACGGGCCTTGGCGAAGCGATAACCAAGTCGATGTCGGCGGCTAATACATGGCGCGGACACGAGATATAAATCCTTGTAACCTCGCGCACAATGGGTCCCAATTCCCTAAGCCAAAGAAAGCGTCCAACAAGACAATTTTAGGATCGGTTTAAGGTTTTAGAACATGCACAACCTATTCGGTGATTGCTCGCTCTTCTTTCGTCGGCATTTCATCGTCATAAAAAGTTCTTACGAAAACTCACGGAGAGTAATGTAGTACGTGTCACCACCACAGTACATTCTTCGATACTTTTGTAGCCTCGACGAATTGAACGAGACATTTTAAGGTCACTTTAAGGTTTTACAACATGCACCTATTTCGGTCATTAATTGATCGCTCTTCAATCGCCACGTTGAATCGTGAAGGTTCTACTCAAACTCGAGAGTTAATTAACGCAGCGTCGTGCGGAGACATACACACAGTAGTAACATACCAATTAATTAAATAATAAAAAGTTACATATCATATAGATGTATGTTGCCTAACAACTATTCTAAAAGCTCTAATTAATTTTTCTTAATTTTAAAAACAACAAAAACATTTTCATATAGATTTTCTCAATTAATCTGCAATTACTATTGTAAATCATTAAACTAAAATAAAACCGTCGACAATGCTTCACATTGTAAATCGGTATCTTTGGTACCGTCGACATAGATTTATTGTATCGTGTTTGTCTCTCCCAAGCGACATAGATTGATTCACGCGCCGATTTGAGGTGGAGTGCCTGTGTCGTCGGTGTATGATAGAGCCGAAGACACAGACTTGTGTTGGCGGGATCTCCAATTCAAATTTCATTCTTGCCGATACTCCTGTTTGGTGAGTGCTGTGTCGTCGGGCTAAGTGAGGCCGAGGACACACTCGAGCTCTATGTCGGTGGGTTAGGTGAGGCCGAGACACACGTATGCTTGGTGTATATATGTCGTCGGGTTGCATTTGAGCCGTCGACAGAGGTAACTACGTGTAAATCGGCCGTTTCTAAGCGATAAAAATGTTTCGGCCGAGGACACTGTTCTTGTTTCCTGTAGTGATCCAACCCCATTCCTATCAATGAATACTATAAGATTTCAATAATGTCTTGGCAAAACCCCCATATAAGTCTAGCGTCCAGTGGTTTCAGGGTCCGGTGGTACTTGCTCACCGAGGGGGAGGTCGCTGCGGAGGTCGTTGACGGGAAGGTCACTGCGGGGGAGGATGCCCAGGGGAACACTAACAGGGAGGTCGTTGCGTGGGAGGATGCTGACGGGGAGGATGCTGCGCGGGAGGATGTCGACGAGGAGGTCGCCATGGCAGAGGATGCCAAGGGGTGCGGCTGAACGAGCGAGGAAGGAGGCGAATGGTTTTCAATTTCGTTTGGTTGAGGAGTGAGGCGAGCACAAAACCTAGAACGATATATATATTTAAGGAGTGTTATCACAGACAGTTCTATTAAAAAAACTATTTGTGATAATCTAATATCATAGACGGTTCTATTAATTTAAAAACCGTTAGTGATGACTCATGTTCACATCACTGACGGTTTTTTGCAAAAATCATATGTGATATTCAATTATTACAGACGGTTTTAAAAAACCGTCTATGATTATTTTTGTAGTAGTGCAAGTTTTCATCCATTTGAACATCATCGAGGTGCACAATTTTTATTTGCAAAAACATAGGAGATTCAACTCGGTGGACAACAATGGCGGATTTCCTAGGACTTTTTTTTAAAAGGTCAGCAACTTAATGATACCGGGTGAAAGAGTGTCGGGTATTGATCTGATCAGATCATGCTTCGCCACCATTGATGCTGAGATGACATTGTAGATACCCGCTAGAAATATGGACCATGACCTCACGGTATGGGGTTTTAAAAAAAACGGCATGAGCTCCCGTATTTATTAAAAAAGGAAAACAACAGGCAGACTATAAACACACATACCATACACAAACATGTATACATGTCCACGCTCGCACCCGGCTCGTGAGGTGCCTGTATCGATCCTTGAACACGGATAGGCTTCATGGCACCGAAGCGCCTCGCCCGCTGAGCAAAGCTCAACCCTCACGGCATAGGCTTTTGAGAGGAGTGCTGTGTACGAGGTCCGTTCGTCGTATCATATTCTGTCTGCTGAAGCGAATCCAGCACACAAAAGCTCAAGAGACAATGAACACCCGGTATGGAACGCGATCTGGGGTTTAAATGTCCCTTCAAAGATAAGAATTTTCTAGTGGCGTCAGATATTATTTTCCTACAAGAAGTGTGTCGTACAGACGCCATCTTGAGAATGAGAAAGCTTGTGAACTCTGTGTAGGCACCGAGCGAAACACCGTACCATTTGTTCACTCAGTGCCCATTATCGAAGCTTTTTTGGTTGCAAGTCAGTGAGGATGAGATTTTTTATCGTTCTTTGTGTAAAACTCAAGATTTGCCGCAAAGAACCCAAATGGGTTCGTATTGTATCTATACTCATAAGCAACAAATTACAATTGTTAAGATTACATAACAAAACAGAGTAGTCATAACAAGCACAGTATGTTGTGAATCTCAAAAGAATTGTCGATAGCGCTACAGTAAACAGCAACAACAGAATCCTCTGAAACTAATCTAACTCTGAACTACTTCTTTAAATATGCCCCCTCAATCTGTAACTAGTGTCAAGTAAATAGAGATTGGCTCGCAACCGAGTGAATGCAGGCTTTAGCAGTGGTTTTCTGAACATATCTACCACTTGATCTTTGGGTGAAACAAACTTTACCTCCAACATTTTCTTTGCCACACGCTCTCAGACAAAGTGAAAATCAACCTCAATATGCTTTGTACTTGCATGAAACACTGGATTAGCTGTTATATACGTTGCTTCAAGGTTATCACATCACAGAACAGGTGCTCGAAACTGATATATACCAAGTTCTTGCAATAAAGATGTTAACCAAATCAATTTAGTTGTCACATTGGCAATAGCTTTATACTCTGCCTCTGTGCTGGACCGAGAAACTGTTTGTTGTTTTCTGCAGCTCCATGAAACAAGATTCGGTCCAAAGAACATAGCATAGCCATTGGTTGATCTTCTATCATCTGAGCACCCGGCCCAGTCAGCATATGAGAAAGCGCTAAGGAGTCTTGAAGATGACTTTGTAAGCAACAGTCCCATATCAATTGTTCCCTTCAGAAATCTCAATATCTGTTTTACTATGCACCAGTGTTGATCAGTAGATTCTTGAAGAATTTGGCAAACTTTGTTGACTATTGTAGTGACCCCCATTTTTACATAAAATGCAAAAATGGAAATCTCATGTGCACACAGTACTAGTCCCTGGATCAGTAGCTAGTACGCACATTTATAACAATTGATATCACATCCATACTCTTTATTACAAATAATAATGGTAATATACACAATAAAGTCTTACAATTCAAAGAAATACATCGGAAAGAATAAAAATCTTGTAGTATGCCCATATAATCCCTCAGGCAACTGACAAGGTATAATCCCTAGAAAAACTCGTTAACATTTCCGAATCCTGCGTCGAATAATTTCATCGAGCTATTCTGATTCTTCACCTAAAAACCACGAATAAGCAAGGGTGAGTACTTGCGTACTCAGCAAGACTTTTTCAAATCCTATAATATATGTAGGCCATTCCAAAGGAAAGGTTTCTACGGTTAATTTGCATAAAGCCAATTTAAATTGTAAAACAAGTAGTAATTGCAAAACAAAATTTATAAAAGTGAATTTGACAGATATGAAAATAATAAGTAAAGCATAAGTAACAACTCACAGTCCTCCACGACGTGAGCATCGATATGTCCATTGCCAACATAAGGCACAAGTCTGAAACAATTCTTTTCCAACAAATATTTCCAAACCAATCCATTTTGAAAATATCAAAACTGCTAACTATGTGATGACTTTACCAAGTGCCCATAACCGCGGGCACGGCTAATCGATTAGTTTTTACTCTGCAGAGTTGTACAACTTTACCCACAAGTCATGACCTTTTCCTTTTGCCGCATGTTTCACGCACTTTTAACGTGTGGCCAGAATGTTCATGACATAAACCTTTACATTACCTAGGTTAACTTTGCACTAGCATGGTGACGATATGCTATGTAGTGAAAGATATTAAATGATACGATCCTTTGCACGTGAAATAATAAGGTGCTTGTACATTCATTTCATGCGTGAAATAGTGATCCCATAGCATGGCGTACACCTCGAGCAACGATCCTTGAAGAAGCTCGTAATACTCCAAACCTACCAATGTGCAAAGTTAAACTAGATAACTTAATTGATTTAAGGCTGTCCTATACCAGCACTTATGGTTGTACGGTTATCTTGGCCTGAAAACAATTCATAGTTCGGTCCTTAATCCGACACAGGCAATAATCTCCCCCTACACTACGTGCAAGTCCATGCACCTCAGGCTATTGCCAATAATTGCCCGCATCAAAATAATAGTTTTATTTTCATTTTTAACCAAAATACCAATAACCATCATCATGTCTCAATATTTTCAAATTTCATCTGATCAATATTTCCAATTGATTTATCCCAAGTCTAAAGCATGGCTAAGCATGATTATTAATCATCGCATATACCCAAATTGACATCAGATATTGTCTAACCATAATTCTAGGGTTATCAAGGTTCACATGTCAATACTAAGGGAATTTCATAAGACAGAGGTATATCTACCAGTACCCACAAAGTAGCAGCATTTAATGAATATACGCATGCAATAAAAACATTTAATGAAGACATTTATAAAACTAAGATCAACATGGTCAAAGGAGTGCTTGCCTTGCTTATTGTTGTTTATATCGAAGTCGTGGTCATGTCGGTGTTGTCGACGATGGAAGTAGTATCGTCGGTTCTACACGTCGCGAACGAAGAACATAACAAATGACAAATAACAGATTTTAATAAGGACAAAAAGAAAATTGATAGCAAGAACAAATAAAACTTCACAAGAAACAGGGATTGCTCTTTACAAATTTATTAATTTTATTTTACGAATTCAAGATGCAAAAATTGGTTAAGATTAAATAGATATGATCATTTCGGGCTTAAGGTGAATTCTTATCTTTAATTAGAATTCAGATTCAAAGCAACATTTAATTAATATTTTAGTTATAAAACGCTAATCTATTGTTTTAGGTTACTAGCATTATTTACATGATATTTGAGAAGGTTCTGGTGATACAAATATCACAACTAATGATTTCCCATTTACACCTAAAGTTCATTCATTTATATTGCGGTCTAAAGAAATATGATCACTTAGGGTTATTAAGCTATCAAGATTAATATGCAAAGTATGCCGAATCGAGATTCTTTCTTTGGATTATGGTAGTATGAACTTTATAGTATGTTCCTAAACCATTTTTACTGACTTTAGCATTTAGAAAGGTTATTCTATTAATCGATGAAGTAGTATAAATGATCACAAGGTTAACGTTAAATCGGCCATATTTTCATCTTAAGTTTGCGACTTCGTTTTACAAGATAATTGAACCATATTTCAAACATTAGCTAGTGATGGCTTTATGAGTGTTTTAGAACTAGTTTCATAATATTTTGCATTCATCCTAGATGTTATTTATATGGATGAACATTAAGGCCTATCATGAACTTATTATAAATTGGTACAATCATAAAGTATTTTTGCATAACCAGGGACTTAATGATTTTACTAATATTTATGAATTGATTCTACCATTATTTGATCTCATGAACTTAAGTTAACAACTATTTCAACTTCTATGTGTTTTGAAAGACAATATATTCTCAAATCTAATTCAATTCAGATTCAACTTTAAATGTTTTTGCATATCTAAGTTCATTACTAATTTTTAGAGCTTACAGAACTAGTTTTACATGATTTACATGTTAATTGCAAAAGATATTCATATTTGAATATTTAATACATTGAAAGCAATCTATTTTAGAAAATGATTCAATCTAAGTTAGAATCTAAATATTTTTATATATTTGGGTTCCTGAGGATTTAAGGTTTCTACCAAAATTAGTCTTATTCAAATTTGAGCTTGTTTGCATAAATTTTGTATATAACATACTTGATTCATTTATTTAAGTTTAACTTTTATAATTCCAACAGAGTTTATTCTTTAAATATTTTTGAATATTCAGAATCCTTATGTATTTATATGAACATATAAATTTATTTCATGATTTAAAGAACTACAAATGGTATATTTGTAATAGCAACATATTAATGCTTGTTTGTATTCTTAAATTCAAATAACATCAAATTAGTTTAATAATTATATATTTTTGCATAAATGGGTTTCTCATGAGATCAGAGGCATATGTAAATTATTTCATAATTTTAGGATTTGTGATGCACATACTTTATTAAATGATCATATTAAGGTTTATTCAAATTTAAATTACAATTAAATCAAACCAAGCATGAACATTAAATATTTTTGCATATTCTGATTCTACATGAATTTATATGAATTCAAGAATTTATTTCACTTTATTTCGACTAATGGTTCAAAAGTTATAAGCATTTGAAGTATTTCGGGTTGATAAATACTGGAAAATAGAATATTGCCATAAAAAGAAAGTACGCTTCTCACCGAGGATTACGCTTTCCTCTTTTGGCTGAATCGAACTGAATGGCTGACAAATGGGCCCGGGGTGGCAACGACTCGGCCCGGCGCTGGCAACTGGGCCCGCAACGCCAGAGAAAGGATGCGCCTGGAGAGGCTGTTAAGTCGGTCCTACACGCCAGTGACCCGAAGAGCTGAGGGACTGACAGAGGGGACCCGATGGCAGCGTCTCGGAGCAGAGGAGGTGCTCCCGAGGCTCGCTGGCGGCGAAGCATAGCCGGAGAAGGGAAATCGGTGGCACGGTGATGATCAGCAGGTCATGGCGCACACGTGGGAGGTCTTTTGGGCCGTCGGAGACAAGCGAAAATGGTGCGCCACAGAGGGGCGGCGGCGGCAGCCATGGCGGGTCGGCGGCGAGGGTTCTCCGGTGAAGCTCCGGCGAAACCGAGCACACCAGGAGGATCATCTCGGTGATTCGCGTCTACTGATGGTACTGATTCAACTGGCGATCTCCCGAGGTGAGCTACCACCAGTGATGAGCGGCTGGCCATGGAGGTGTTCGCTGCGGCGGAGATGAGGATGAAAACAAGTGAAATTGGTGAGTGCTAGAGCATCAGAGAGGTCTAAAAGTTCCATTTTAATGCTTAATTGAAAGGAAGAGTATGCGGGAGAAGGGTCTCACCGTGAGCATCCATGGCGGAAGGGAGAAGCACGGTGCGGCGGTTCAATGAAGAAGAAGAGGTGGAATTGACGCCTGGGATGGCTTCTGGGGATCACTAGGAGGCTTCAGCTCAGACGATTCGGTCTGATTTGAAGTATGGAGGTGCGCGTGATGATTTTGCCTCTTTTCGGGTCTTGCCGAGCTTGAGGAAGAAGATGAAGTTAATTGTACAGGAAGGGCTCAGGGTGAGTGCAAATGGCTCGCGTTGGGTCTCCAGAGATTAGTTGAGCTAGGTTTTGTAGGTGGCAGAGGCGGTTTGACAGTGTTTGCACGGAAGTCACTAAGGCGGTGCTGCGAATCGTTGCCATGGCAGAGAATTCGCCGTTAATCGCTTGCCGTGGCAAGCTTTGGCAGGGCACTGGCAGAGGGAGCTGCCCAGGTCGTGCCGGGATTGTGCCGTGGCAAGGGAATGAACGGACGAGGCTTGCCGTGGTAGAATTGGCAAGGCATGGGAGTCGGCCGATCGCAGGGAGAAGAAGAAAGGAGAAAAAGGAAGAAGGTTGGAGACGCTGGACTAGCTGACGTGGGGTGCACTGCTGGCCAGGAGAAGTCGGCAGGGGACAGCTGGTTCGGGTGATGGATCGGACGACTGAGCTTGCACTTGAGAAGTGAGTAGAAGGCCAGAGAAGGAAGAAGGAGCTGGACTGTGCTGGCTCGCTGTGAGAGGCTGAGACACAGAGGGAAGAAGAAAGAGGAACAGGTGATTGCGTGGATGGATGACAAGTGGCGCATCCTGCGGTCAGGATGAAAAGGGCGGTTCACAGTATATTGGATCAACTTGATCTACTGATTAGGGTCACCAAACCGACTCAATAATTTGTCATAATTTTTGAAGAGGTTGGTTAGGTGCAGATAAAGGTCCAGATGAATTTTCAGATGAAAAATAATTGTAAATATTTTATTAAAATTCTGACAATATAATATTTGAATTTCGATTATTCTATTTTTGATTTATTAGAGTGTCCAAATTATTTTATTTATTTTTGAAAATTTTATTTTCAAATGGATTTGACTTAATGATGCTTCTGTAAAATTTTCAGAATTTTATCTTCAATAATTAAATTATAAAATTCTGACATTGCTATTTACAGATTTATTTACTTTCTGTTTTTGAATTTCTAAAATTCACTAATGTAAGTTTTATTTATTATATTTTTACCAGAGATAGATATGGGTCTTAGATCGACATGATACAAATATCAACTTGAGGTAAAATCTGGATACTACTACAAAAATCTGACTCGGTTCTAATCAGCTTTTCCTTTAAACACAAATACTCAAAGAAAATCCAATAATGCAAAAGAATTCAGAAAATGGAAATTCAAATCAAGATTACATTTCAAACTCATTTTGATATTTCTTTTGTTTTGAAAATGACAATCGTAATTTAGAAATCTTTCTTTTCATTAAGTTTATAATGGAAGAAATGAGGAAAGAATTTTGTTTTAAATCAAAATCCTAATTTCAATTATACTTTTAATTCATTTCCATTTTCAAATATAAAATCTAAATTTTTCTTTATTTTTGAATTTATAGGGCTGTTACAACTATATATGAGAGAACAGGTCTAGTAAGCAACAAGTATTGCAAAGCACCCATAGTGTTGCGATACTGAAAAACTTCAGACTCTAACAATTTTACACCCCCTTCCTTTCTTAGATGATGCCATAGGAGTTGAGATTGGCTTACAGTCTGTCATATTTTTTTTGTGAAGAAGATTAGAGCTATATTTCTTCTGTGTCAATAGCAGCCCCTTATCTTTGACTAAAGCTTCTATCCCAAGAAAATACCGAAAATTCCCCAGATCTTTAGTAGCAAAGTCAATAGACAACTTCTTAAGAAGCTTATTCACCATCCCTTCAGAAGAACTCACAATGACAATATCGTCAACATAAATCAACATATAAAATACAACTCCAGATTGATTAAACACAAAACGAGATGTGTCAGCTCTTTAAGGATTAAACCCAATGTAACACCCCGGCGCCAAACACGCCACGAATGCTACCAAAAACTCTAAATAACAAACAACACCTCTACGAAAAGACTGAAACTGAAGTTAGTCTCTAAACTCTTAAACCGCTTTAAAACTAAGTCACTGAAATTTACAAAATTTCGGCATGACCTCTCTAGAACAGAGGACATCCACTCAGCAGACAAAAGAACAATAGCAGTTATATGATATCATTCTAACAGGTCCTTAGATAATCAATCACATTTTCAATCAGCAATTAACCAACTACGCAACGCCGATCAACACAATACAATCGCATTTATTACAACCATTATTAATGAGACAATTAATTGGGTTGTTGGTGACCGAAATCGTGCACGTGCTCTACTCCCATCCCGGCGAGTCAGCTTCAAGGTACCTAAAACAGGAAGTAAACAAGCGTGAGTCCAAGACTCAGCAAAGTGCAACATTAATAAAAAGTAATGAATTCAATTGAATTACTTTTACTCTAGAATTTGATATAGTCATTACTAAATGGAAATTCAACTAGTAAAAGAAGCGATAACTAACTCCACTTACCGCAACCAACTCGAAAACATAACTAAATCTTACCCTCGCCTCAATAAACATTTCTGGATGAGTCCACGCCTCAATCCTCAACATGTTCTTCCCATTCTCATCAATCCCAATTATCAGTTGCAACACACAATGCAATGGAATGCATTTATGCTTTCATACTCAAGTGCACAAAACATACAAAAGAAGAATCTCATATCCATACATCACAATCAACTCATTAAACACGATTCATCATCGTAAATGCAATACAGATGCAAATATGCCATACAAAAGCAGAATATCGTATCCATACATCACAATCAACTCATTAAACATGATTCATCATCGTAAATGCGATACAATGCAAATATGCCATACAAAAGCAGAATATCATATCCATACATCACAATCAACTCATTAAACATGATTCATCATCGTAAATGCAATACAATGCAAATATGCCATACAAAAGCAGAATATCATATCCATACATCACAATCAACTCATTAAACATGATTCCTCCTTGTCAATGCAATGCAGATGCAAATATGCTTGCATGTTCATATGCTCATTTCATTTCACAATTCTCATGCATATGATGCATCATGCATGTCTCATTTCCTCTTTTAGCACATACCGGTATTGCGAGCACCACCCGTCGATCGTGCCCTCAAACCCAACCATCCGTGGAAGGGCTGCAAAGCAGGGACTTGCCGCTACCCGATGGCGGGTCCTCACGCTTACCGCTCCCATCCACGCCGATTGGATGGGACTCTGAATAGGATCTCGAGCACTCCGGATTAGTCATATACTCCATATGACTTTCTCACCGTCCTGGCTCGATGCACGTGTCATGAATGCACATATGCAAATGTCATTCTCAACATTCAAATCACCTTCTCAATAATCATATCTATATTCTCGACAAATCTTATCAACATGATCACATCTGTCATTAACACTTGCACCAAAGGCATCATCAATTTCATGATCGCAAATCAACTATTCCTATGAATCCAACCTCACAACTTCATTATTCACATTCACCTATTATAGTAGTGAGAAATCTTATGAACGTGAGATATAGCAATATGTAAATTTGGCAATTATAAACCCACAAAGCATTCAATCCAAAGATGCACTTTTCATGAATGCATAAATGCAAAAGCTATTCTCAACATTCATGTCCATATTCTCAACGTTCATATCCACCAAGTCACATATATCATCAACACTCACATAAACGCCACAATCATATATCATGACCACAAATCGAGCCATTTTCATAACTCAAATCTTATATCTTTTATGTTCCCATTAGCCTAATCATACTAGGGAGCATCATCATGTAATATATAAAATGTAACCCCTGGTCTATTGACAAGGTATATGGTTCATCAATCAACATACAAAACAAACAAACAACGATGCATTTGCATAAAATCTCGGTTTAAACAATAGCATAACCAATTAACCATTCTCATTCATCACATCGCATGCAAAAATCAAACATGACAACAATAAAATAACACATGGATAATTGTATGGTTGCGAAACCTAATGGCCACCTGAGCCACAACCGATACAATGCACTTGCCTTCAACTTCTCGAGACGGTGTGGCGAGACGAGGTTGCCACACCCGGGGACACACCACCTGCACAAGGACATAGCCCACTCAAAACACGCCCAAAATCATCACAAGACTCATAGCTAAGCCGGTTTCGCAACCCACTTCTAAAACCTGAAAACAGAAATCTGCCAACCCGGAACAGCACTTGGTAAAACGGGCATGACTTTCAAACGGCTGAACGAAACTTAGCGATTTTGGACTTCATTGAAAGTTAATTCGATTAGCTACAACTTTTTCTATAGCCGACCGATCGGGAAAAGCACCGATTATTCCCAGATTTGCGACGAACAGCAAACGAACAAAATTTAAGTTGTTCTGGACAGCAATCGGTAAAATAGCTATAACTTTTAAATAGATGAACGAAACTTGATGATTTCGGTCTCTATTGAAAGGTAATTCAATTATCTACAACTTTCGTTATAGCCAAACCCCCAGGAAATGCATGAAAAATTTTCAAATTGCAGTTCTAACCAAGGACAGAAATCTGCCCGAAAACTCCCAAATTTCTCTAGTCTCTCCATTCCCCAACCCCCAACAACTCAAAATCATGAATCCCAGCTAGACATTAACACAAACACCTTGCATGCAAACAATTAAATCCTCCAAATACCTAGGATTTTTACCTCAACCCTTACCCATGGAGGAAAGAGGGAGGTGGGGCCTTCGGGAAGGAGGAGCACCAACCAGGTGGCGCCGTCGGCAGGCTCGCGGAGTAGGGAGGGCGCCGGAGTTGAGGAGGGCAGCCTGCTTCTGGCTGCACTGCTGTAATTTCTTTCTGTTGCTGGTTACAGCCGAGAAGGAGGAGGCGCAAGGAGAAAGCGAGGCGGCGCCATGGGAGGCCGGCCGATCTTTGGAGTTGGTGGGAGAAAGAAAGTTGGGCGCAGGAGCCAAGCTCCGGGAGTTGGTTCGGCCAGGAAAAAAAAAGGAGAGGGACTCCAAGCAATGACAGCCACCCATTTGAAGGAAGAGAGAGGGAGAGGTTAGGTAAAATTCCCAAAAACCCCTCCTACAAACAAAATCCAACTTTCAATCCAATTAGCGCGAACCAAAAAATAAATTCTTGGTGCGAAACAACGATTGTCAGGATAGACAACCTACCGCAAAACTAAACGGCACGGAGAAAACACCCATCCGATAAGTATTTTCATGGAAAACTCAAAACCTTTAATAAACTGCGAGGCGACAAAACTTTTCTGCAGAATAAATCCTTGCATCAAGAAAATGAAGACAATTTCGGCCAAAAACCCAGGAAAACGTTTTTTTTTGCGGTATTACACCCAAGCTCTTGCAACCTTGTGCTTAACCTTGAGTACCAAGCCCACGGTACTTGTTTAAGTCTATACAGTGCTTAACACAATCGGTTTGTGTAGTAATAATTTTTTGATTAAGAAGCAATTCAATATGATGCTAAAATTGAATGAAAGTTTTCTCCACATCAACCTTACACTTAAGAAGGCACACCCATGTGAACTTGCTATAATCATCAAGAAAACTAACATAATACTTGTAGCCACCTACAGTCGTTTCCTAGCGATCTTGTAAACAAACTCTGGTAGCAACTTCTACCAACCACTCAGATATTATAGCCCTGTATGAAGCCTTACGTGAATGTATTTGGCTGTGACATGTGATTAGCCATATCCAGAGGTCATGTGGCCTTAACACCGTCGATACCCCCACAATTATCTATGAAGATAATTCTGCTTGTGTTGCACAAATGCAATTAGGTTATGTAAAGAGCAACATCACGAAGCATATTGCTCCTAAGTTATTCTACCCTCACGAACTCCAGAAGAGCGGTGAGATAAAGATATTGCAAACTAAGTCATGTGAAAATCTCACAGATTCACTCACTTAGTCCTTGCCTAAATCCACATTTCAAAGATGTGTTAAAGGTATTGGAATGAGAAGACTTAGAGAGATGTAGAGTTCAGGGGGAGAAAATTCTTGAACCATAACCCTTATTATGATTCTGAAGATCTTAATAAACCCTGAAGGTTATAAGTGGTACTCTTTTTCCCCTTTGTGAGTTTTCCTGAAATTTTCTCGCATGAAGGTTTTTAATGAGGCAACTAGTGCAATATCAAGTGCGAGTGCGATGTACTCTTTTCTCCATCTCTTTTTTCTTACTGGGTTCTTGTGTATAGTTTTTAACGAGATATATGCATTACGCGGTATTCGCCCAAGGGGGAGTGTTATGAGATAAGGACTCTTAACCGTATTCGGTTTAGGACTCTATCTCTTATGGTGTGGGCAAATCCAAACTCTTCTCTCGGACTACTATATATATCGGGTCTTTCCATTGTAAACGATGAGTCAATAAAGCGAGAGAGATTTCCACCTATATTGCGTGTTCTTGTGTTCTTGTTCTTGGAATTGTTTCTACGAATTCGGTAATTGATTGCAGGAGATCGACTACGTTTTACAACACCGCTCTCTTTATTATGATTTCTAGTGTGTATAATTGGATGCCCCCTGCCCCTCTTTATATAGATCAAGCATGGAATAAGCAATTGAAAGGACCGATATGTCGCCTAGAGGGGGGGTGAATAGGCGTAATTAAAATTTGCAATTAAATAAAATCACCCGATGGCCAAAATCCGGAGTGTCGGACTTAATGTCGGATAGTCGGAGTTAATGTCGGATAGTCGGATTAAATGTCCGGAGTGTCGGACAAGTGACCTTGAAATGAGGATTTTAAATCCTTGCAAATTTTCAACAATCTAGTGAATACAAAGGTTCTAAGCGAACTCGGTACCTTAGAAAATATGGATCTAGAGCCAACCACTAAGATGAAGTAGATCGGGGCACCAAAAGATCCAAGAACTACAAACCCTAGCTCAAGCAAATGAAGAACACAAAGACAACGATTTGTTACGAAGTTCGGATTCTTGAAGGAATCCTCGTCTCAGTTGAGGAGGCACAAAGCTCTGGTCCCTCTTGACCCCTTTCCTCCGGTGTTGCTGAAGCACTCATGGTTCTTCACTTCTTGCCTCTTTCCTTTGAGGCGAGGCTTGCCTTCTAAGCGACGAGGCTCTCCACACGAGGATTGGAGGCTCCGGTGACTCCTTGCCGTCTAGGAGCCCTTCAAACTCCAAGAGTAAAAAATCGCCGCTAAATCAACTTGGAGGATGAACTTGTGCTCAGAATCAACAAAGCAAGCTCAAGGCACTTAAATCCCTCTTTTCTTCCCAAAGAGTCAAACCAAATCAAAGCTTCAAGTGGGGAAAAGAGGCTAGGGCTCAAGAGAGTGAGAGAGTGAGCTTGGAAAATGAATGCAGACAATGAATGAGGTGGAGCAGCGGTTAGATTTGGAGTGAGGGCTTAAATAGCTCTCCCAAAATCAACAGTTACAAGTGCTCTGCGCACGATCGGGGATGTCAGGACATTTTCTTCGGATACTCCGGACAATTTCCCGAGTGTCGGACTAAATCGGATACTCGGACTTACGAAGAAAAAACCAGCAGAGACCCTAGCTCGGATATCGGATTTAATCCCGGATACTCGGACAATTCCAGTGTTGGACTAAATGTCAGGATACTCGGGACTGACTCTCGGCGAGTATCCTTTTAAAGGAAATGCAAGGTTTTAACAAATCTTTTGAGATGCATTTTTCATCCTATGAGCACAAGTATATCCTAGAAGCGATTTTTCGTCGTATCCCCTTTATAGAAGCGGCTATCCTTAGACTCAATAAAATAAAAGATGTACAATCGAAGTCTTGATGCCGCCTTTTCACATTTTGAATAAAGTGGGGATCTCCAATCGCCTTTCAATAATGATATCTCCTTGATAAGCGCATAGAATCTCACTTGCAGTTAGCATACGTAATTGTGTTGCCATAAATCACCAAAACTCTTTAAGGGCCTAGATGCACTTTCAATCTCCCCTTTTGGTGAATTGATGACAACACAATTGAATTGGATAAAAGTTTGAATTGATATAGTATTTGTAAGGCCAAATACTTGGAGGTGGAGCTCCCCTAAATCGTGCATTAGAGAAATGTGAGTAAAGAACGAAATGCACATATTTAAGAGAAAAGGTGCAAGAGCTCCCCCTAAATTGTTGCTTATGATAGATATGACATGATAATCAATAAGTGATTTTGCACAAGTAAGTAGATTGACATGATATCACACAAATGCATAACGGAAAGGAAATTGATATTAAGCAAATAGTTCGATATCCAATCAACCACAATCACAAACACAACCACAACTCAAGATTCAACGATGCGATAATTAAACGAAGCAAAAGCAGGCACGGCAAGGAAATAAACTCTAGCTCCCTCTCCCCCTTTGGCATCAAGACACCAAAAAGGAAGAGGCTACGGCAAAGAACTACTCGTCGTCGCGGGAAGGCTCGTAGTCCTCCTCCTCGCTATAAATGCGCCCCTTTGCCTTGTGGCTTTGAGGAGCATGAGGTGGAAGATCGAAGAGCCGGGTGGCGGAATCACTGCTGAGATACATGAGTTGACTCCTCGGACTCGCTCTTGGTGGAAGATCCTCACCTATGGCGGCGGTGGCCGAAACTCACCAGTGGTGCTCACGCGACTCACAGCGGGTCTCCTTTACTTGCTCGGACACATCTTGGCATAGGCAAAGCAGGCACTTGAGCATTCTCTTGATGGTGTCGCGGCTAGTGCAAGGAGAACCTTCTCCGTGGGGCGGAGGTGGAGGAGGAGCCTGCGGAAGCTAGAGGCTGGTGGAGGAGCGAGGCAGACAAAAGGCCGAGTGACGGAGGGCGACCTCTGGGGCGCTTGTCCCAGGGAGGCTGCGAGGCCCGGCCGAGGGCGGACCTTGTAAGGCACATGCTCCACATCCTTCACGAAGTCAAGCCCGTGGCGTGCTCAATCACTGACCATAATAAGCGGCGCATATCCACAGTTCTTTGGAGTTGCTCAAAGAGTTGTAGCGGATGGCCTCCCGGATGAAGTCAACCACATCAAATCCATGAGTCGCTCAACCAAATGAAATAGCAAATTTCTAACATAAGCCGATGGTTGGCGCATCTCCTCCTTGGGCCAAAAGTGACCCGAAGCAGCAGAAGAAGAGCAGTTGGCAGCGGCGAGACCCTTGATAGTGCCCATCACAACATCTTTGAGGCGAGTCATATAAATCTCCAAAATTTTCGGGAGCCATGACCTTCTTATCATGCGACTTGGCATCCCCATCCGTGATCTCGGATGCAATATTCTAGCAAATGTCCTCTTGGTCACCACATACGAGTTTATCGGTCATCCACCAAATGGCATCTTGCTTTTTATCAAAGTAAAAAGTGGCATAAAAGCGCATGATTACCTCATCATTCCAAGAATGCATGAAACTCATAATGTCCTTCACTTTATGCGCTCACAAATCTCGATGACCTCGTCGAAGATGGGATTCGAGCCTCGGACATATATAGCCAATCAATCCTCTTCATCTTCATCACGGGGCGCTCCATAGGCGGAAGCTGTTTCATAAAAGTCAGTGGAACTGTTCGGAACCGCTTGTCAACATCTTGATCTTGGTGGAACTCAAGCGGATCTTTGTTCCTTTCGCAACAATGGCCTTGCCCTTGCGGACCCACACGATAGTCAACCACCGAAGCGGCATCATCGCTGGATATCTCCTTGAGGTGAAGCTTCTCAAGGGACCAATCGCCAACCTTGACTCTTGATACTTCTTCTTTTTACGCTCGGCGCCTAGCATGCTCATCTGCGGGATGCTCTTGGCGAGAATTTCTTGGGATTATTACGGCGGAGTAGGAGATGGAAGCGGGGAGGAAGCGGTGAGGAGGTTTACCGCGGCCTTGGAATTTTCTTCACGCTTAGCCTTTTCCTTTTGGGAGGCAGGAAGGTGAGGAAGGAGGTGAATCAAGCGGGTGCTTCTTGGCACGAGAACCTCCTTGGGAAGAAGACATCTAAGAGGAACAAAATTGGAGTGAAAAAGAGTTGCCTGGCAGATTTCACAATTTAAATTTTGGGCGAGAGGTACAGCTCGGATACTCAGGACATTTTGTCGATTTGTCGAACAATTTCTCCGGATACTCAGGGATTTAGTCCGAGTGTCAGGGGTTTTGTCAGGATACTCGGATAAAATATCAAGACTCAGGGCTTATGATTGAACCCAAAACCTAAATTGCAAACAATGTGGGATTTCTAAGAGCACATTCTAGGAATTAGACAAAGGCGAATGTACTCTCTGAGGAGGCCCTAACCTAGGTATTTCAATGATCAAGAGAAGATTAGGGCAAAAGATGTTATACCACAGCGATGAACCATAAAAAAAGCGAAGAAAGCGTCGAGGAGATCCTTCCCCAAGCCCTCAAGGATGATCAGGAGGCTCAGGAGGGTGAAACTCTGAGGAGATGGAGGAGAACCGGAGGCGGCGGCTAAGGCGAAGGTTTGAGGTGGATCGGTTGAAACACAAAGGAGAATAGAAAAAAAATGCCCTTGCAGTCTCAAATACCCGACCAACTCGGTCAGGACACTCCGGACATTTGGATCGGATACTCAGGACAATTTGTCAGGAAACTCAGGACAATTTGTCCGGTATGTCAAGTGAAGGCTCGGGATCAAAGAGGAATTTCAAGGATTTGAATAGGAGAATGACTTGATGAATTGAGAAAAGAAGTTCTAAAGGGACCTTTGCACAATGTGACTAGCGAATACAAAATCAAACAATCCATAGTCACATGTCATTGGGCACGATCAGAGGATCAAATATTCCAACCAACACAAAAAGATTAGAGAAAAAAGTCAAAAGAACTTTTTCTAAAATATTTTGCAAACATCAATCAAAGGCGTGCATTTTTTCAAGCCAAATTGCGAGAATCAAGAATGTTTAGCCCACTCCTCAACTTCATAAAATCTCTTCTCATCAAGTGGCTTGGTAAAGATATCGGCTAATTGGTCATTTGTGCTCACATGTTGAATATCGATATCGCCTTTAGTGGAATGATCCCTTAGGAAATGATGGCGAATATCAATATGCTTTATGCAGGGAATGTTGGGCGGGGTTGTTGGCAATTTTATGGCGCTCTCATTGTCACACAAAAGTGGCACACGGTTATAGGTTAGGCCATAATCATTTAGAGTTTGCCTCATCCAAAGCAATTCGCACAACAACTCCGGCTGACTATGTATTAAACCGGTGTGGATAGAGACTCTTGAATTTTGCTTCTTAGAGGACCAAGAGACAAGGGATCTACCCAGAATGACAAGTCCCGAAGTACTTTTCCTATCCACTTTACATCGGCATAATCCGCATCGGAATAGCCGACTAACTCAAATGTTGAACCTTTAGGATACAAAAGTCCGAAATGAGGTGTGCACTAAATACCTCAAGATTCTCTTCGGCCACCATGTGGCACTCTTTTGGGCGGCTTGCGTGCACACATGCACACACTAAGCATTATATCGGGCCTAGATGCACAAAGATAGAGTAAAAAGCGATCATCGAACAATATACCTTTTGGATGACGGTTTACCTTCTTTGTCGAGTCTAGATGCCCGTTGGCTTGCATCGGCGTTTTGATTGGTTTGGCGTTCTCCATACGAACTTCTTGAGCATGTCCTTGATGTGCCGTTTGGCATATAAAAGTTCCTTCCTTTAGTTGTTTGACTTGAAATCAGGAAGAACTTTAACTCGCCCATCATGGACATCTCGAATCTTTTAGTCATTATCTGCTAAAATCCTTGCACAAATGTTCATTAGTAGATCCAAATATAATGTCATCGACATATATTTAACACACAAATAAATCATCATCGATATGTTTAGTGAAGAGTGTAGGGTCGGCCTTTCCGACTACAAAACCTTGTTCGATGAGAAAATCGCGAAGACACTCAAACCACGCTCTCGGTGCTTGCTTAAGCCCATAAAGAGCCTTGTGAAGGAAGTAGACGTGGTCCGGATGGTTCGGGTCTTCGAAGCCGGGTGGTTGCTCAACATAGACCATCTCGGAGAGTGGTCCATTCAAAAAGGCGCTTTTCACATCCATTTGATATAACTTGAAATCATGGTGAGTAGCAAAGGCAAGTAATATTCTAATAGATTCAAGCCTAGCTACTGAGGAGGCGTATGTTTCATCGAAATCCAAACCTTCAACTTGCGTGAAGCCTTGAGCAACCAATCGTGCTTTGTTTCTAGTCACTATTCCGTTCTCATCTTGCTTGTTTCGAAACACCCACTTGGTTCCGATCACGTTTTGCTTGGGTCTTTCGACAAGCTTCCACACCTGGTTTCTCTCGAAGTTGTTCAACTCCTCTTGCATAGCCACCACCCAATCCGGATCTTGGAGAGCTTCTTCTACCTTGAGTGGTTCAAGAGAAGAGACAAAAGAGTAAAATTCACAAAAATTTGCAAGTCGAGATCTAGTGGATACTCCCTTGTTAATGTCTCCGAGGATGTTGTCAACTGGATGATCACGTTGTATGCTTTGATGAACTCTCGGATGAGGGGTGGTTGCGTTTATACGTTGGATAGGACCTCCGTCATCTTGAGAAGTGTTGGAACCATCTTGAGCTTGAATGGATGAGGGAGGATCAATATATGGAGCACTGACGTCCGGAATGTCCGGGGTTAAGTCCGGACACTCCGGAGATTTTGTCCGGATACTCCGGACATTATCTCGGACACTCCGGGTTGGGGTGCTCGGGATTGCATCCTGCTCCACCGGTTTTACCTCCCCAATTACCAATTTCTTGATTGCTTCGCATGGAGGTTCTTCCCTATCAATTTCATCACAATTAACTTGTTCTACTTGAGAACCATTAGTTTCATCAAATGTTACGTCACGCGAGATTTCAACTACACCGATGGTGTTATTGAAAACCGATATCGTAAGCATTTGATCCATAACAAGTAAAATCCTTCATCTACTTTAGGAGCAAATTTAGAAGACTTAGCCTTTTTGTTGAGGATGTAGCATTTACTCCCAAAGACCGGAGTAGGATACATTTGGCTTCTTCTCGGTGAGGAGCTCGTCGCCGTCTTCTTTAGCAACTTGTGAAGATATAAGCGGTTGGAGCTGTGGCACGCGGTGTTGCGACCTCCGCCCAAAATATGTCGAAATCTTGTACTCGTCGAGCATCGTCGCGCCATCTCGATGAGGTTCGATTCTTCCTCTCGGCTACCCCATTACATTGAGGTGAATAGGGGGCGAGAACTCATCTTGATGCCTTCTTCATCGAGAAACTCCTCAGCGCGGTATTCTTGAATTCGGTGCCGTTATCCTCGAATTTTCTTTATCTTCACCGAACTCATTTTGAGCCCTTCTCATGAACTTCTAAGAGATCCTTGAGCTTCACTTTTATCATGCAAAAGAACACCCAAGTAAATCGAGAAAAATCATCTACAATGACTAACCCGTACTTGTTTCCTCCGATGCTTATGTCTGCGATCGGGCGAACAAATCCATGTGTAATATCTCAATGGTCTTGAGGTGGTCATCACATTCTTGGCGGGTCTGGAGCTCCAACGCTTACGGCTTGACAGCGCTACACACCCTATCTTTCTCAAAAGCGACATTGGTTAGTCAAGGATGTGATTGCCCTTAATGAGTTTGTGAAGGTTCCTCATACCAACATGGGCAAGTCGGCGATGCCATAACCAACCCATGCTAGATTTAGCCATTAAGCACGTCTCAAGATTAACTCTATCCGTAGAAAAATCTATAAGATATAGATTACCTTTTAAGCGACCATACGGCTATTGAACCATCAACCCTCTTAATGACATCCACACCTTCTCACTAAACACACAATTATAGCCGCTTCACATAATTGAGCAACGGACAATAAATTGTAGCTTAGTGATTCGACAAGTAATACATTGTTTGTATGAAAATCATTAGTAATAAGAATCTTACCTAAACCTACCACTTCACCTTTTCGTTTTGTGCCAAAGATGATGCTTTAGCTATTTGATCCATTGGCTTCCAAATCTTGAACATTGCCCTTTCTCAGGTCATATGATCGTACATCCAGCTATCTAAGATCCAACTTGTTCCACCGTGATGTAGAGCCTACAAAATGAAATTTAGTTTTGCTCTTTGGTACCCAAACTTGTTTGGAGTCGCCACGTTAGTCACAAGAAATTTGGGGACCCAAATAGATCGCACACTAGAAGCATTCTTGGGCTTACCCCTAATATGATGAGCAACTACTCTCTGAGGCTAGTCCTCTTAAGCACATATGAAGCAAAGAAAGTGGATTGTGCCTTATATTTAGAGTTTACTTCCCCTTTCACGAAGTGAATGGGCTTGTTCAAAGGCGCAACCACAATGTGGTTTCCTTTGCCCTTGGGAGGACATAACCAAGCCCATGCTTCATGGGGTTACCTTCGCTTCTGAGGAACTCCTCTAGTCCTTTGCTAGCTTTATAGGACTTTTGTAGTCCATCTTGAGCATTCCTTGAGCTTCTCATTTTCATGAGCAAGTACTTGCAAAGTCTCAAGGTTAGTGGTACAAATATCAATATTGACATTATAGCACCTAAGCGCATCCATTGCTCGTTGAAGGCAATGAAGAATTGGAGTTAATAGTTGAGGTGTGGGAGGGCTATTCTTGAGATCAACAAGCTTCAACTCAAGAGCCTTGCAAGCATCCTTTGCCTTAGCAAGTTTCTCTTGAGTGAAGCATTGGTGATCTCGAGACTAATCACCTCGGATTTGATTAATTTTGAATTCTCAACTAATTTTTCATTTTCTCTTTTTCAAAAGATAAGCTCTTCTCTAGCTCGCGATTCTTTTCCTTTTCGAGGATGAGCAAATCCTTTTGAGCCTCGAGAGTAGCTTCCTTTTGTTCTACAATTTCCTCTAATTTTTCAAAGTCTTTTAAGAACAAATTTAATTTATGAATGTCAAAGTTTTTCATAGACTTAAGCACTGTGTTAACGTCATCATTATCACTATCGCTATCGTGCTCATCTAGACATTCATTAGCAATGGAGAGTGGAGACTTTTGATGATACCTTGTGCCCTTGCCATAAGGCACATAGGGCGTTATCGTCATCGTCGCTCAAGTTGTCGAAGAGGCTCTTCGGCGTTGTTGAGTGGTAAACGCGGCGATGGCGGCGAGAGGCAATTCCTCCTTCCTCGTCGACTCGGTCGAATCGGAGTTGGAGTCGGTGTCGGAGTTCCTCCTTTCAATGTAAACCACGACCCTTGCCCTTGTACTTCTTGCTCTTCTCCTTGTTTTGCCGGAACTTGTCCATCTTGTGAGACTTCTCATCTTTGCCTTCCTTATGCGGACACTTTCGGCAATGAAATGGCGGTTCGCGCGATTAAATAGTATCTTCTTGTGGAGTGTCTCCTTTTGATTTTCTTCCAAAGCTCTTGGTGACCTCCTTGTTTGAAGTTCTTTTCTTGAAGAATTTGTTGAATCTTCGCACAAGCAGAGCCATATCTTCATTTGTCAATGGACCACCACGACTCTTCGTCTTCGCTCGAACTCTCTTACGCTTGGCGCACTATCTTGGCGGCCTTGAGGCAATCCCTTTCTTTTGCGGACTTGAGTTCTTCAACTACCTCGGCCTCCTTCACCATCATCTCGTCCATCATGGCGGCCAATGGCGTCATGAGGTGTCAGCGTGTCGAGTTGGGCGGTCTCGGATCAAGCCCGAACAAGGTTGCGGTTGGTAGGAGTGATTCTGCGGAGAATGATCTTCTAGCAGCCTTGTCGAGAAAGATCGGTGCACGAGACCTTTGGCTTGATTCACGAGCACCATTAGCGGTCAAACATCTTGTTGTAGGACTCTCCTTCTTCCAAAGTGAACGGTTTAGCTCACCAATGATGAGCTCTATCTTTGATTCACGGACACTTGAAATCCTTCATGACTCACAGAGTCTATCCCAAATAGCCTTTGCTTCCTCAAGCCCATCCACTCGATTGAACTCGGAATCACTTAAAGCGTTAAACAAGGCATTGGCGGCCAAGTCATTGAAATGTTGATCTTTATCTTCTTCGGGAGTAAGATTCTCGGGATCATTAGGCTTGAAACCTGTTTGCACAATCTTCCAAATAGAAGGGTGAAGTGACCTCAAGTGCATCTTCATCTTATGTTTCCATGCCGCATAGTGAATGCCATCGAAATGAGGCGCTCGGAGGAGAACGCGAAACATATCGATGAAGAAAGTGAGGAATTGTAATTAAGTGAAATTCCCATCCTAAGATCATCCCGTGCAGAGTGCGGGTGAGATCTTCGACAGACTTCCTGTTTGCAACATATTGATTCTCCAGCGGTTAAGCCAAACTAAGGAGATTTGGTTCGATACCAATTGAAAGGACCGATATATCGCCTAGAGGGGTGAATAGGCGTAATTAAAATTTGCAATTAAATAAAATCACCCGATGGCAAAATCCGAGTGTCCGGACTTAATGTCCGGATAGTCCGGAGTTAATGTCCGGAGTGTCCGGACAAGTGACCTTGAAATGAGGATTTTAAATCCTTGCAAATTTTCAACAATCTAGCTGAATACAAAGGTTCTAAGCGAACTCGGGTACCTTAGAAAATATGGATCTAGAGCCAACCACTAAGATGAAGTAGATCGGGGCACCAAAAGATCCAGAACTACAAACCCTAGCTCAAGCAAATGAAGAACACAAAGACAACGATTTGTTACGAAGTTCGGATTCTTGAAGGAATCCTCGTCTCAGTTGAAGAGGCACAAAGCCGGTCCCTCTTGACCCCTTTCCTCCGGTGTTGCCGCGAAGCACTTTCGCCGGTTCTTCACTTCTTGCCTCTTTCCTTTGGAGGCGAGGCTTGCCTTCTCACAAGCAGCCGAGGCTCTCCACACGAGGATTGGAGGCTCCGGTGACTCCTTGCCGTCTAGGAGCCCTTCAAACTCCAAGAGTAACAAATCGCCGCTAAATCAACTTGGAGGATGAACTTGTGCTCAAGAATCAACAAAGCAAGCTCAAGGCACTTAAATCCTCTTTTCTTCCCAAATAGTCAAACCAAATCAAAGCTTCAAGTGGGGAAAAGAGGCTAGGGCTCAAGAGAGTGAGAGAGTGAGCTTGGAAAATGAATCTGACAATGAATGAGGTGGGCAGCGGTTAGATTTGGAGTGAGGGCTTAGATAGCTCTCCCAAAATCCAGCAGATTACAAGTGCTCTAGCGCAGTCCGGATTGTCAGGATATTTTCTTCGGATACTCAGGACAATTTCCCAGTGTCAGGACTAAATGTCGGATACTCGGACTTACTGAAGAAAAACCAACCAGGGACCCTAGCTCGGAGTATCGGATTTAATCCGGATACTCGGACAATTCCAGTGTGGGACTAAATGTCCGGATACTCGGACTGACCTCCTCGGCCAGGAGTATCCTTTTAAAGGAAATGCAAGGTTTTAACAAATCTTTTGAGATGCATTTTTCATCCTATGAGCACAAGTATATCCTAGAAGCGATTTTCCGTCGTATCCCCCTTTATAGAACGGCTATCCTTAGACTCAATAAAATAAAAGATGTACAATCGAAGTCTTGATGCCGCCTTTTCACATTTTGAATAAAGTGGGGATCTCCAATCGCCTTTCTAATAATGATATCTCCTTGATAACTGCATAGAATCTCACTTGCACCGTTAGCATACGTAATTGTGTTGCCATAAATCACCAAAACTCTTTAAGGGGCCTAGATGCACTTTCAGCAATATTGAACTAAAACTACTAATGGCTATCGCCTGCTATTGGGTCTAATTGGGCCATTAAGGTAAGTCACCACAAATCCATAATTACTAGAACAAGTGTTTCATTGCTATATATATGGTAATTAATTGTACTAGTCATTAACCCACATAGCCGCATGGGCTCCATAATTAACATTTATATTAATACAAGCTCAATTCCTAATTGGAAATTCCATTCAGAGTTTATTTCAAATTATAATTCTGAAATTTATTTTATTTATGAAGTTAATTGTATTCCAAAAATAATGCTAATTCCACATTTGATTATATTTCTTAGATTATTTTAATATCAAACTTGTTTTGTCATATATTTTGAGTATAATTTTAATTCTAAGCTTGTAAGTGCGCTGTAGGCACCGCTTTGTATCGAATTCATTGGTTAGATCTAAGCCTATTAAGATTCATCTTTTGGACCTCTTTTCTTTGAGGTTCGAGGCGAGGTAGTGGACAAGCGAGAGGGAAAGAAAATATGGCGGGAACAAATTTCTTGTGAGCAAGTAGAATTGCTTGACTTGTTCAATTAAGTTCAACTTCGAACTTACAGAATTTTTGCAAAAAAAACGTAACACGAGAGTATTGATGGAGTAGATTTTTTTTCTTCTTATTTCTAATTACTGTGGGAGTTCCTAGCTGTATTTTTTTTACCGTAATTTTTCTAGGAATTTCTAGCTTTTTCTCATCTAGGATTGATATGGTGACTTTGAAGGAGCCTCCAATAACTATTAATCGATTGATGATTGATTGGTTGATGGATTATATCCCGTTTTTATATGAATAATGTGGAGATTTTTAGCTATATTTTCATGATTAATGTAATAAGCGCTAGCTTTTCCTCCACCTAGTATTAAAGCAGGCCTTCTTAGGAGCCTCTATTTAGTATATAGAGTAAATTTTACCGTAGGTAAACTACTTGCGAGGGAGGTGCATCTACGCAAGGAACTTGACAACTGCTCATTCACGTCACGTGGCCTTTTGACCATTGACAACTATTGCATCAGCATTTCACTGGATGCTAATGTGGTGTCCACGTTGCAATTCTTCTCACTCCTTGTATCTTCTCTCCCCCTTCGCCCGCTCGTGGCCCTGCTGCACCAATGTTGAACAAGATGGCGCCATGGCAGAAACAAGAAGCTTTTGCATCTTTGCTTGCCATGCCTCTCCATGTCCTTTCGGGCCACGCGCGGTCCACCAGGTTCAATTTAGTTTAAATTGATTAGATACGGTTGCAAAACTAAAATCATTTCGGTTTAGATGAGTTTCATTTTGGTTTGATTTGGTTCAGATTATTTTGGTTAAATTCGGATCAATTTTTAGTGATTATGTGGGGGGTGTACGAGGTTGTGTGAGGGTTAGTCTCAACTTACTTGCATAGGTTAGGAACTTGGTATTTTCCGACATACAGTGGCGTATACAAGATAAAAATACAAGGACTGCTTATGGGCACATTCCTCACTACGTCAGTCGGTGCTATAACTTTGACAATTAGTTTCTGCAGTAATATATTAGCAGAAAATTACATAAAACTTATATTAAAAAAGTACCTTTCGTGACAATTCTCGTGGTATTATTTTCATATTATCGATCTAAATAATGTTGTACATATTAGTAGTCATAGTTAAAAAAAGTTTGGCTAAATATTCTGTAAAAGTAATGCATTTTTTTTAGTGCAGATAGTAATTCCTTTGTTGCACAGACAGCTCTTTCTAACTCTTGCATACCTATGATGAAACCAGGTACCTCATTGTGATCGATGATGTATGGACCATATCCGCGTGGGTTGCAATCCAATCTAAGTTGCCAAAGAACAACTGCGGGAGCAGAATCATGGTGACCACTCGGACAGAGACTGTGGCCAAAGCATGCAGTACTTCTGCTAGTGTTTGCAGAGATTACATCTATCAGATCAAGCCCCTCGGCTTGGCAGACTCCAAGAAGCTGTTCATCAGCAGAGCATTTGGCTCCATGGATGCCTCTTACCCCAAGGAGCTGGAAGGTGCAATGGACAGTATTTTAAAAAAATGTGGTGGGCTGCCATTGGTCATTGTTAACACTGCCGGCCTTTTGGCGAGCTATAAATCGTCGGAGAGCAAAGATAAGTGGGAGACAGTTTGCAGATCAATTGGTTCACAGATGGAGAACGACCCTACCCTCGAGGGAATGAGGCAGGTAATCACACTCAGCTACAACCACCTGCACCATCACCTCAAGGGTTGCATGATGTATTTTAGCCTTTTCCCAGAGGATCATGTGATCAACAAGGATCGGCTATTGAACAGATGGGTAGCTGAAGGATTGGTTGCTGAGAAGCGCGGGTTGACCTTGTTGGAGGTTGCAGAAGCCTACTTGGACGAGCTGATGAGTAGGAGTATGATTAAACCAGTCAATTTCAGCTATGATGGGAGGGTGGTGGCATGCCAGGTGCACGACATGATGCTTGAGGTCATGGTGTCGAAGTCCTTGGAGGCTAACTTTGTTAGCCTAGTAGGTGGGCAGTACAAAGGAATGTCGTATGATAGGATTCGCCGCCTCTCCATCCAAGGCGACGACAGGAAGCCCGCGTAGAACAGGCAACCAAGGGCTCTTCATCCAAGAAAAAGGCAGAGGAAGGTGGTACCCGGAATGGCATCGAGGGATGGACATGCAGCATGTCCGATCACTGAGCATGTTTCAGCTTGAAGGGCACGAGCTGCTTCATCGGCTACGCGAGTTCACCCTTCTGAGGTCCTTGACCTGGAGGACTGCAAGGGCCTACAAGACAAGCATATGAAATATGTCTGCCGGTTGTACCTTCTAAGGTTCTTGAGTTTGAAGGGTACAGATATGTAACATTCCGTTTTTCAAGTTCTTGAACTCGAATTTCAAAATCCGAACCCGTGAAAATTTTCTCTAATTTAATCTAGCTTAAATTGAATTTTAAAGTCAATAAGGATTTAATTTGAATAATTTATACCTCAAATTAATTATTTCTTATTTTATTTGGGTTCCTTGTATTTCATTTGATTTTTCTGAATTTTTGGAGATTTTTCGGGATTTATTTGCTATTTATTTGAATTTATTGGAGTTTAATCGGAATTCTGGAATTTCCTTAAATTCTTAAAATCCTTTTTCTTTTCGTGGGCCAAAACCCTATTCATCCGGCCCACTAATCTCTCCCGCCCAACAAAAACCCTAATTTCCCTTCAATCCTCATAGTGGATAAATCGATCGATGGTTGGAAATTCTTGCCTCTCTGCGATAAACCCTAACCCTATTTTGTTTTTCCCCTCGCCGTCTGATCTCGATCCATCGGCTCCGAAGTCGCCACGTCACCCGAAATCCCGCCGCCGCCCGTAACCTGCGCCGCACCGACCTACCTTGCTTTCCGCGCCTCTACACGCAACCCTAGGCTATAAAACTTAGCGCCGCAGCCCTCCCAAGATTCCCTTTTCACGCCGCCCATTTTCCCCTATTTCTCTCATTGGCTTGCTGTCTAGTGTCCGTGTGACCTCGTGAAGTTGCTCCATCAGCGCCTGAGTGTTCTGCCGTGGTTTTCTCGCACTCCGGTGAGTCTCCCGTGACAGTTTGTCTCTTCGAGTTCCTTGAATCACCTCTTTCCGATTCTCTAACTCTCTAGCTTGATCGGTTGCTATTTCATCGGTTGCGATGCTTCTTCTCAAGTCCGTTGGTCTGCGCCGTTAAACCGCCGTCGACCTCAATCGCCAACTCTCCACGTCGGATCGCCTTGAGACGGCGAGATCGCGCCAAGATTCGCCGGTAAGCCTCCGGCCGTAGCCGTCATCACCCGCGGCGCCTGTGTCCACCGCGTGTATGCCATGTAGCCACCACGTAGACGCCACCTCGGCTTAGTTCTCCCGCGTGGCGCCGCGTGCAAGCCACGTACGCGCCACGTCTGCCCTAGCTCCACGTGGTTGCCTTGTAGCACCACCTCATCGCCATGTTGTCGCCCGTGTGTTGCCCCGTCACCGCCACGTGCAGGCCACGTGTCTGCCACATCTGCGCCAGATCACCGCTACACATACGTGTCCGTCCCCGTCATCGCCACGTGTTCACCATGTCGGACCCTAACACGCCATGTGTCGCCACGTACCGCCACGTCATTATGCCACATCACTATCTCTCACACATGTCCTTTGTTTAATCCTCGGTGAGCAGGGTCCACGTGAGCCAAATCGCGACACCACGGACCCGCTTGTCGGTGGCATGCCGTTTATTCTTTTCTGATTTATTTCGATAAAATCTGAATCAACCAATCACAAATCGCCACATGTCAACCTTTCCAATTTTCCTGATTTTCTTCCATTTAAACTTCGGAAGGCCCGTTCTCCTCCGTTCGAACTCCGATTTGAACGATTCAAATTTCTAAATTCATCTAAAATCAAGATCTATCTGTTGGTGTCATTTTTATGAATTCATTTTTCTTTATTTCTTTTTATTTATTGTTTTGCCTCGATTAGCGTGTTTAGCGTGTAGGCAACCTTTTCGGTTGAGCGAGAGGAGCATCGTGGAGGTTCTGCAGGCGGTAGAGGTGAAAGGCAAGTCTCCTTGACCATATCGAACCCAAGTTTATGAAATGTTATTTTGTTTTAAATTATTGCATGCTATTTACTTTACGTATCGTACTTTAATGTCATTTTAAATGCTTAGATAAATGCCAAATTGTTATACCCACATTGATATTCATGTTGATAAGCGGCGAGGGCTTTGTACTCCTTGGCCGGCGGAGTGCGGTCAGCGGATCCCCATGCTCGGAAGGCCCCGGAGCGACACAGGTGCGCCTTTGGGATGCTTTCGACCTCGGCGCGGCCGAGCTCGGCACCCTCGACCTTGGGCTCGGCGGGGTCTCGCTGAAGCCTGGTCCGCCTAGGATTTGGATCGGTATTTGGTAGCCGATTGCGCCAGGCGGGTCGTGGGGATGACTCGAGTCTGGCAAGTTCGGGGCGATTGCTACCAGCCCTCAAGGTGCCGGGCCCCTTTTCGAGGATTGCTCCGTAGTTGCGTGCAAAGGAAGTATAAAGACCAGGGCGCATGAGCTCCAGGACAGCGAAGACAACCTGACACCTGGCAACTCGAGCTAGGAATCACCATTCTTGTCTTGAGTTGTAAACTTTGCTCTGTACACCCATATAACAAGAATCCGCCGCAAAGGCGGCAGAATAAACTATTACCTTCACGAGGGCTCGAACGGTATAAACTCTTGTCTCGTGCTTGTTGTCGCCTTGCTCGGACCATCAACTGCGATCGATTTTCTTCGCCGTTCGAGCAAAAAGCGCAGCTCGGGTCCCATAAACTCTCGACCCTTACCTCTTTTCTTGCGGTTGACGATCCGTCGTCGGCAATTGGCCCACCAAGTGGGGCCCGATTGTTTTGCTCTTCGCGAGAGCGACACCAAGACTCCAGAGCATGGCGCCCTTTATCGGCGGATTTTCCTCGGAGTGCGGACTCGATTCCGTGTCCTGTTCACCCTCGCCGCCGGCGGCGGCGTTACGGTGGCGACGGTCAAGCGAGGGAGATCACGGATGACCGCGATCCGCGAACCGGAAGAAGCGCTTCGCCGTATGGTGCGAGTTGCCATCAACCAAGCCATAACGACTCTCCGGCGGGAGGCCGGAGAAAACCCGGCCACGTCTTCGAGCCGCCCGAGCTCCCTCCCTCTGGGAGCGCCTCGCGCTATCGCTCGGGTCATAGCCAACCCGATAGGGCAAGGTGGAGCTCTTTGGCGAGCCACAGGTGAAGAACTCGGCCGGACTGCGGCCAAGGTCAAAGCCCATAAGATCGAAGTCGGACACTCGGGGACCCGCTCGTGAGAAGTAATGACAACGTCGCGCCGTCGAGACGCGTCGTACACCTCTCGCGCGAGGTTAGCCCCGACAGCGGAGTTCGGGGCGAGGCCTTAGCCTTGCAGCGCGCCGAAGTCCACGGGCACCGCGCCAACCGAGACGAGCCTTAGCCAAGCCGCTCGAGTCGGCCGGCGGCGGTCTGCGGACCTCTCCGGACATTCCGCCCAAGCGCCGCAGGTCCATGACCGCTGTGTTACCAACCGGTGATTCCGTGCTTTCGGCACCATAGTCGTTCAGCAGGAGACCCGCTACCGGGCAACCTCGACTCCGAGTCGGCGGCGGCGAGGATCTCGTCGGCGATAACCATGACCGGCGTGCACTGTCCGACCTACGGCTGCATGGCGTACTCGGCGGCCTTCGTCGCGTGCGATGGCCTTCGGTTCAAGCCAGCGCTGATCGGCGCCAGCGGGACCAAGAATCTGGCGAGTTCTGTCCATTTATTAAACCGCTATCTGGCGGCGGAGACGAGCTTCGTGATGGCGAACTACCTCCGGACCGTCTGGGCCAGGGGCGCTAGGACCTTGCTTTTTAATCGAAGCCGGGCTCCGCCGGTCGTGGCGCCGGATCGAGCGCCCTACGCTCCAACTTCGGAGTTACTCGAGCGGCCAAGGCGAGGAGAAAGGACTGGATCGTGTCATCGAGGAAGAACGAACCACTCTGGCGACTTCGTGCGGTGATTCATCCGCACAAGGAACTGATCCGAGCATTTCGGCGAGGCCGTCATCAAAGGCCTTCAAGTTGAGTCCGTGATCGGCGTCTCACCGAGACACAGAGATCACCTCGAGGCTCGGCGTCAACAAACTTTTTCCGCATGGCGGAGCGTCTGTGGGACGTGGGCGATGCCGTCCCATTTGGAAACGCGACTCGACCAAGGTAAGCAGTGCAGAACCAAAGCAGAGGCGGCCGTCAACTCGGCGCCGACCAAGGCACCACCACCAAGAAGCTTAAAGCGCGATCGCGAGAAGGTGGCGGAGGGCTACCGCGAAATGTCGTCTCGGCGGATGGCGGTAGCGAGGTCCTCGAGGTCGAGGCCGAGCTCGGGAGGACTCAAAAGCCTCGTCAAGGTCGACCCGACCACACCGGCGAAGAACCGGCCCAGCGGGAAGACCCAGCGTCTTGGCTCAAACGGTAGATGCTCGGCGGCCCGAGGACCTGCGAGGATATGAGCGAATCAAAGTTCGCCTATTCCGCAGGCGGTCGACCACGACCTCACGGACTGCGGGGCTGGCGAGAATAATTTGGGCGCTTTCTATGATGGGCGGGGAGACATCGGGTGCTCGAAGGATGACAACCCCGGCCGAGGAGTTATCTGACGCGAACGCAGCGACCTCGACTTGGAGTTCCGGGAAGGCGGCCGGATTGATGTCATCTTCGGTGGCTCGTCGGCCCTGCTCGATCGAGCGTGAGGTCAAGGCCGCCACGGACCATCTACCGGTCGCCCTTTGGGAAGCTCGTCGAACAACCTGCAAGTGGTTTGGGGCAACCATCGCCTTCTCTCCAGAGGATGCTCTCGGTATGGCTCGAGACCTAAAACCGCCTTGGTCGTGACCCGACCATCGACAATACATGATCGGTCGCGTCATGGTCGATGGCGGCGGCTCTCTTAACTTACTCTGCGAGGAGGCGCTCGGCCGGATCTTGATTCCCGGTCGAAGGTCAAAACATCACCATACCATTCTTCGGGATAGTCCAGGAGCTCGACCACCCCTTTGGGGCGGGTTGTCTTGCCCGTCACCTTCGGCGGCTCGACAACTTCGTCATCTGAAGTGATCACCTTCGAGGTGGTCGAGGGTGACCTCGTCTAGCGCCATCCTCGGACGGCCAGCCTTGGTCAAGTTCATGGCGGCCAACCATTATAGCCATCGGTGCATGGTACTGGTCCCAGATGTCATCACCGTGCGAGGCGACCTAAGCGGCGCATGGGCTGCGAGACCAAGGCCTTGGCCCTCGCCGTATCTTTGCCCAGCAACATGATCCGGGCGGCGACGGCGAAACGCCCGCGAGCGGCAATCCGACCTAGTGGGAAGCGAAGGCGTCCGCTCGATGAGTGACCCGACCAGTCGTCCACGTCTCGGCGAAACTAAGTCCCAAATAGGAACTCGAGCTCGTCACTTTCCTCCGCGCCAACAAAGGCATATTTGCTTGGGAGCGCGGACATGCTGGCGTCGAGGAGGTGATCGAGCACAAATTGCAAGTGGGGTCCGGCTCTCGACACATGCGCCAAATCGTGCAGCTTCTCCCGGAGAAGGTCGCGATCATCAAGAGAACCTTGACAAGCTCTTGAAGGCCGCTTCATTCGTGAGATTAACTACTCGAGTGGGTAGCCAACCGGTCATCGTCGCGAAGAAGGGAGAAAGTGGAGAATGTCGTCGACCATACGGGGTTGAACTCGGCTTGCCGAAGGACAACTTCCGCTTCCGCATCGACGGATCGTGGACTCCACCATGAATGCCAAGATGCTTAGCTTCTTGGATGCTTACTCGGGATACCACGAGATCAAGTGGCGGTCGGACAGCGAAACAAGACTTCCTTCATCACGCGTTCGACACTTATTGCTATCTGACCATGTCATTTAGTGCTGCGCAATCACGAGAGCCACCTTTCAGCGGTGATGACCAAGACTTTCGAGCCCGGATCGGCGGAACCTTGAGGTCTCGTGGGCGACATCATCGTCAAAAGCTCCGTGAGGGCGTCCACGTTCGGGATCTCGAGAGACCTTCGCCAACTGAACAAAGCGCAAGATCAAGCTCAACCCCGAGAAGTGCGTGTTGGTGGCGTCGATGGAGGTGCTTTCGGCTATATGATCGGGGCTCGGGGTTGGTCCAAACCGGAAAAGATCGAGGTGATCGAAGATGGCACCCGACCTCGATCAGCGGTGCAAAGCCTCGGCGCGCATAGCGCCTCAGCGAGTTCATCTTGAGGCTCGGAGGCGCGGACTCCCATTCTTCCAAACCTTGCGCAAGCACGGGGGCCAGTGGACTCGAGGCCCAGTGATCCTTCGACGACTGAAGGCATACTGTCGTCCCCACCCTCTCCTAGCGCCACAACTTTGGTGAGAAATTCTTGCTATATCTCGCGGCCACCCCCCATCTTTGTTAGTGCCGATCGGTGGCGAGCAGGGGTCTCAAAGACACCCCATTTATTATGTCACGTTGGTCTTGCACGGCCGAAGGCGCTACCCTTGAGTCGGAAGTTATCGCTCTCCTCATGGCTTGGCGCAAGCTCGGCACTACTTTGGCGCACTCGTGGTCGTCCCAAGCGACTTCACTCGGGGACATCTGAGGAACCCGGAGGGTGGCGGACGAATCGCCAAGTGGGCCATGGGCTGGCGGCGTTCGGCGTCGAGTCGTGGCAGCGCCGACCATCAAAGTCGCAAGTGCTTCGCCGATTTAGTGGTCGGCGAGCGTCGCGACCAGCTCGAGCTTCGGTCGAAGGAGAAGCCACTGGGTCATGTTCTTCGATGGCTCAAGGTCCTTCAAGCGCTCGAAGTGGGATCCTTATCCTCACCCGCCGCGGCGACAAATTGAAGTCGTAATTGTTTTGGCTTCCCGGCGACCAACAATGTGGCGAATCTGAAGCCCTCTTGGCCGACTTCACGAGCTTGCAAGGCCTTAGGCGTCTGTGGACCGGTGCGTGAAAGGCGACTCCCGGCCGTCATCAACCGGTTCAACAAGGACTACCGATGCTCGGGGAGACTTCGATGGCTAAGTACCTCGCCGAGGCACGCGCAAGATGGAGAAGTGGTTCGAACTTGGAGCTCAAGCACATCCCGGGAAGGACAACTCCGGTATGACGCCTCTTCAAGCTCGGCTCCTCCGGCGACGACGTCCCACAGCGTCATCACGGAAGCGCTGGCGGCCCGTCAATCTCCGACCCGCAGGTCGCTTCGCCATGGTCGAAATACCCCTCTGGCGAGCCATACACAATTTCCTTGCTCGGGCGACTCGCCACCCGACCTGAAGAGCGGATCAGCGGCCGGGCGAGCCTATACGCTGCCGAGGAGAGCTCTCTGAGCGCTTAATGTTTAGGCGTCGACGACGTGCATCTCCACGGAGGAGGGTGTCGGCGTTTATTACAAACAATAATGAAAAGGGGGCTACGCGGACCCAAACTTCGATGGTGACACAAGAACACCCGATGTATCTGAGTTGGGCTCTCGCGATGGAGATAATACCTAGTCTGTGCTCTGGAATTATATGTGGCTAACCAATAGATGATCGATCCTGTCTTTGGGGTGCCCGCCCCTCCCTTTATATAGTAGAAGAAGCGGTTACAATATTGAGTCCTACTTGGATCTGAGTAGGGGTCTCTATCTGAACCCGTATTGGTTTGGATTACAATCATCTCTGCCCAATATGGCTTCGGTTTCCTTAACTAAAGTCTATCATGATTCTTACGCCGCTTAACTTGGGACAACCATGACCTTATCCGGTCGGCATGGCCCAATTGCTCTGGTGGGCTTTATTAGGATCGCTGGTGGACCGGGATATATATATATCCTGATAGCCTTGAGTGCTTCATGATCGAGTGCCTTCAATTGTTGAGCTTTTCAGTGCTTTCTGGTGAGTGCTTGTAAATCAACAAAGAGAGTCACGAAAGAACTTCTTGAATTTATCTGGGCCGTCTTTGTCGGGATTACCATGCCGGTGGCACTTTGTATGCTTCAAGCATTTATCTTCCTAAAATCATCTTTCGGACTTTTGACCCGTTCTTTGAGCTGTATCGACACAACTGGCGTGAGGCATCACAAGTAAGAGGATGTTGTTTACGAGTGATACCATTTACTCGGTGCGTGGCGGATTCGGCTTTGGGCCCATCTTGGGGCATACCACTTGATAACTTAATCGCTACGGGCCGCCGGCAATTATATGCGTCGTGCGTGCTGCTAGGCACCTACTGAAATGCTCCTAGGGGCGGTTTAGGGTTTTGGGAAAAAGTGGTCGAATTCAGGCGAGAATCAGCGTAGCTTCATATCATCTGAACAAATAGAGTGACTTTGTATCGTTCTACTTGCCCTTTGTTCTCCAACTTCTCTTCCTTCCACGATCTCCGCCGCTAGGGCTAACTTTCTCGTCACCCTAGTTTGGGCGATCGCGGGTTTCTTCATTCAAAGATCGCCTCCTTTTCCATAACGCTCCTCCCTCCTTCAACCAAAGATTGGGCAACCGGTGGCAGCGGAGGGATGGGGCTGGAAAAGATTTAGTAGGCATTGGTGTTTTCGCCTCTGGTGATGCTTGCCGCTTGCATGCCTTGTAGTGAATTCATTGATAGCCCTTGGCAGAAATTTGAAGTGCAAGATAACAAGGTCAACAGGTTGGGTTCCTTGTCACCCTTTCCTTGCTCCCCTGGACCGAATTCGATTACTTCTTCTTGTAGGGACCTGTCGTGAAGTCCTTCATGAGCCGCCACCTCGGGATCCTTGGCGGTTGTTTATGAGAAGCAGTTCAAGGCCGTGAGGGCGAAACCTTGGTTGAGGCGTGTCCGCTACCCCGATGTCCTTTGCCAAAACCGGTCGGGGATGCTCTTTTGCGCTGAAGTTCCAAGTAGTGACATTAATTTAGAGGCGATGGTTCCCAGTACCGCCCTTTCTTCTGGTCCGTGATCGTCTTGTCATCAGCCTATAGAATGTTGTCCCTCTGTGGTACTGAAGGTTCTCCTACCTTTGCTGCCCGTCGCCAGCGTGTGAAATCCCTCGCCCCGTCAAGAGATCTCGGTCTTGACTCGTTCTTGATATGCGAAGGTGACTTAGTCCTTTTGGATGGCGAGATCGAGGGAAGAAATTAGGCGTCATTTTTTCGATCTTTGCTCGCGAGTGTACACGCCTTGGCAAGGTGAATTGTTTGCGTCATGTTTTCTTCAAAGGTCTTCTTTTCTTCGTGAGGCTTGGCGTTGTTCGCCATTTCAGCGTTTGTCGTCTTTCGCCAGGACCGGAACTATCTTCTTCAAAGATTGTTCAGAGGATGAAAATGCGAAAAGATTTACTTCTTGAGTTGAGCAGCTCCGCATAGCAGTTGGAGGAGAAGCCCTCACAGCGTGCAGCAGAGAAAATCGCGAAAAGCTGGAAGGGCCGATGTCATGTCCAATCTCTGGGCGAAGCGCATCGACCAATTCTTCTAATGGTATTTTCTGGTCAAAGTGCCTTGAGTCTGATTCTATTCTTTGCCTTCTTAAGCCCGCTCATTGTTTCTTGATTTTCGGAAAGACTCGAGGCTTCTCTTTCCCAAAATGAAAAGTCAAGAGGGCGAAGAAGAGGCCAAGAAAGAGGTAGCTTGACCGACAAGGAACCGGGCGGTGCGCTCTTTGATTTTTTGCCTTATGTCTTTGTCATCATCATTTTGTTAGACCCGAACTCATCCATTGGTATAATCACGATTGCATCGAGTCAACTCGCGGGCCCGATCTGGGTACTTAATGAAAAAAATCAATGTCTTAAAGCATACCGATCGCCTCAAAGCGCGGAGAAGGTGTTCTTGGTCTTAAGTCCCGATGAAGCCGGCACAAACAATGTCCCTCATGGCGTTAGCATCACAATTCAAAGGTTAGAGGAGCCTCCACAAAGATTGCAGCGCTTGGAGGGCGTTGCAATTCGAGTGCCGCCGGTGTTGGCGATCACCAAGTCTCTGTATCCACGAGTAGAGCTCAAAGCTATTCAAGAGGGTTTTGCCCGCTGTTGATGATAATCAAGCATTTGCCCTATATGGGCGAAGTCAAGGATCTTCTTGCCGTCTGGTAAAAACTTAGATCTCGAGTCCGTGTAATCCTCTGTTTGTACCAAACTTGCTCCGTGTTTGGATTTGGGCTTTTGTTCCGATCTTTGAAAAGAATTGTCTCGGACTTGAATTTTCTTTGCGAAATATTTAATCCTTGTTTTATACGTCCGTTGAGCTTGGGCCGTTAAACCTTTTGCTCCTCTGGGCGATCCGGCCGTTTACATTTCTGAGCCTCCTCGAGATCGTGTAGCAACCGTCGGAAAGGTAGACCGTCTTCCCGGCCCGGTGACATGCGTCGTTTTGAGCGGCGTTGAGTCTCTCTCCAGGGACAGGCGTTGCCCCGTTATAAGAACGAGTTCGGCCTCGGTTTTTGCGTTTTGCAACAAGACTACCATCTTCATCCCACTGTTCCTCTTCCTTCCGCATGGGGTTTCTTTGAAGTGCTTGCCGCTTCGTCTCCTTGATTTTTTCATCTTCTTGTGCACCTTAAATTGTACTTTTATTTGGATCACCCTTCTTCGCGAGTTCTTCTTTTCTTCTTCATGGACTCTTCTTCTTCCTCCGAGGCCCTCTCTCCTTGCCTCTTTCTCCAGTCGCCGGGCCGTCGATCCACGCCATGGATAGCGAACCTCATCTTCAATTTTGGGGGCGATGCCCCCATGAGCCCAAAGACGATAATCTTAGGAGTTACAGGCGGAATTTGATCTTGCCATGGCGGAAGCGGCGGAGGGAGGCCGTCGCCGAGATACCGCCGTTGATGCTTTGATCGAGGCCGTCCTAAACTTATTAAGGCCAAGGGCGCCCTCATTGAAACCGTCGAGGCGGTCTTGCCGGCGTGAAGTGCGTGGAAGCGTGAAGTGTGGCCTCATTTTGAACTTTGCGATAGTACTTTTGCTTTGTGTGTATATTTGGTGAAAAGATGTTGAAGTTGTGAACAATGATGGTCTTCTTGTAATATTATTTTAAGCTGCGCTCATATACCTTTTTCCTTATTTAGATCTCGATTACGACCTTGCCGAGTGATTTTTCCTTTGTGCTTGATCTCCTTGTCGATTAAGCGTAGCCCCAGAACAGCGAATTTTTTCCTCAAAGCGTGCTTTTAAGCGACTAGACTTTTTTCGCCTGGGAGCATCGAATGTCGGCGGTTTAGAGCACTCGGATCTTAGTCGTGATCATTTGAAAAATAGAGCTGGTTTTGCATCGGGGTTGCACATGTGCAACACTATTAGGTGTAGCCCCGACTTCTTTGTAATTGAGAAACAATTGAGTAGCAAGTCAATTGAATAAAGAATTACGATACATGATCTTGCTTTGAACAAACATCCTCTTGATTAGAGTTAGCATCGCAACACTATTAGGTGTAGCCCGACTTCTTTGCTTAATTGAGGAACAATTGAGTAGCAAGTCAATTTTGAACATCCTATTGAACTTTTTCAAGAATAAAAGTGGCGAGTCGCTCTATATTCCATGAGTTGCTAATGATGGCGCCGTCTTCTCGCTTAAGCACTGTAGGCCCCTCGGTCGTGTCACCTCGTCGGCGATGTAGGGGCCTTCCCAAATTGGAGATAACTTGTGCTCGTGAGCCGACTCTTTATCGAACCAAATCACCCTTGGAGAAGCGCTTCGGTTTGGATGTTTGATTCGTGATATCGGTAGCGGGAACTGAAGGTATCTGGCCGAATTTGGACCTGACGATCTCTCTTGCTTCTTCAATCTGTCGATATCTTCCATTCGCTTTCCTCTGCCTCATCTTCCTTGAAGCTTCGGACCGGGGGATCCGAAGGTCAGTCGATAGGTAGGACCGCCTCCGAGCCGTGAGACCGTAAAGAAGGGTGATTGCGGTAGATCTGTGGGAGTGGTTCTTAGCCCCAGAGTACCGATGGCGATTCTTTTACCCATCGGGTGGCGTATTGAGGGCGGTCGAAGATCCGTGCCTTTAAGCCTGCGATATCATGCCGTTTGCTCTTTCCACGGCCGTTGCTTTTCGGATGAGCCACGGAGAGGAAGCAAATTTTGATGTCGAGCTTATCGCGCAGATCTTGAAAGTCTTCTCCTCGAATTGGGTTCCATTGTCGTGATAATCTGTTTGTGCGCCAAATCTTACCACAATTTCTTGGAAGAATTCTTTGGCCTTGGCATTTGTGATTATAGCCACTGGTTTTGCTTCTATCCACTTAGTGAATTTATCCACGGCGACAAAGAGGTGGGTGAAGCCGCCTTGAGCCTTCTTCAATGGGCCGACCATGTCGAGCCCCGATTCGCGAATGGCCAAGTGATTGGAATTGTTTGCGGTTTACGGCGAATGCGTGTATTTGGCGAGCAAAAAGCGGCGGCCTTCACAAGTTGAGCGATGTCTTCTGCGTCGGTCACGGCGATCGGCGAAGAAACCTTGTCGTCGCCTTGCCCACAATGTGCTTGGCCGCGTGATGCCCACAAGTTCCCGAGTGGATTTCCTGAGTAGCTTCTTTCCTTCTGGCGATATGCATCGCCTTAGAACTCGAGCGCTTTTTGAAATAACTCTTCTCCTACCATCACGTAGCTCTTGCTGCACCTCGAGATCGCGCCTGCTACATTCGGTCTTACGAAGTTCGTCTTTCAATAGGTAATTGAGAAAAGGAGCCGCCGTCCGATGCTTGATGACTAGGACCTCCTCTTCGTTAGAGTTCTCTTCAAACTTGTTACGCTCCACCTTTTGGCTTATCGAAGGTTTGTAGATTTCCCCAACAAAAACCGGTGGTGCGATGGCGAGTGGAGCCCAATTTTGCCAATTCATCGCTTCTTCCGTTGTCACGGCGGAGCACATGAATGAGGTCAACCAATCAAACTTGTCTTCAAGCTTCCGTACCTCTGGCGTTATCTTTGTCATGATGTCCTCGACACATGACCAATCTTTTTGGACTTGATTGATCACCGGCATGGAGTCGCCTCGAATTGTTAGCCGAACACCCGAGAGATACGCGATCTGAAGTCCGTGGATGAGTGCCGTTACTTCGGCGGCGTTGTTAGATCTTTGGGAAGTGAATCACAAGGCGTATTTTAGGCGCCACTGTTGGAGAGATGAGGACCACGCTTTGCTCTGCGCCATCGAGCATGAGAGATCCGTCGAAGTACATTGTCAATATTCGGCTCTTCAATGTTTCTTTGGGGATTGCAGCTCTATCCATTCGGGGTGAAATCGGCAAGTATATGGGATTTTATTGCCGTCCGTGGCTGAAGGAGACTTCAAAGGCTCAGAGCTCAACCGCCCATTTTGCGATCCTCGGTGGCTTCGGTTGTGGAGTATGTCCCCAAGCGGAAGGTGGTGACCACCGTGATTGAATGTTCTTGGAAGTAGTGCTTGAGTTTGCGAGAGGCAAGCAACCTGGCGTATAGTAGTTTTGTACTTGCGGATAAGCGTACCTTGGACTCTCCTAATACCTCGGTTGTGAAGTAGATAGGTCTCTGGACTTTACGGAGGTGCCCTCTTCCTTCCGCTCTACTACAATTGCATGGCTGACTACATGAGTTGTTCTTGGCGACATAAAGCAAGAGGGTTCCTCGGCATTGGGGAACCGGCCGCAGTGGAGATGACAAAACGTCTTCAATTCTTTGAAAGCTTCTTGCGCTTCAATGGTCCATTGAAAATTACCTTGTTTCTTTAGAAGTTTGAAAAAAGGCATTCCCCCGACGATCGGAAATGAATCTGCCGAGTGCCACCATGCATCGGTGAGCTTACGGGCGTCTTTACGATTTCTTTGGAGGCTTCATCTTCTAATTGTATTGATTTTTCGGGTTTGCCTCGATCCCGTTGTGAAACAATGAATCAGAGTAATTTCGGATGGTACTCCAAAGACGCATTTTTCGGGGTTGAGCTTCATCTTGTAGGCCCTTAGGCTTTCAAAGGTTTCGGCTAAGTCAGATATGAGGTCTTCCTTCGCCCGAGATTTGACGACAACATCATCAACGTATGCCTCCACATTGCGCCCGATCTGGGAATGAAAACACATTGTATTAACTTGGCGTTGGTAAGTCGCGCTTGACATTTTTAAACCGAATGGCATTGTGGCGTAGCAAAATGCTCCAAAGCGGGGTAATGAATGAAGTCTGATGCAATCTTCCTCCTTTAACCTAATCTGGTGATATCACGAGTAGGCATCGAGAAACTAAGGAGTTATGACCCGTAGTGGAATCTACCACCTGGTCAATCTGAGGCAACCGAAAGGATCCTTGGGCGAGTCTTGTTGAGATCGGTATAATCAACGCATCGCGCCGACTTTTATTCTTTTGCGAACTAGCCTTTGGGTTTGCTAGCGGTCGAGGATGGTACACTTCTTTTATAAAGCTGCGCCGCTAATGACCGTGATTTCCTCCTTGATGGCCTCCTTCTGTCTTGAGCGAACCTTCGAACCCATTTGTTTGATGGGTTTGGCCTTTTAGTCAACGTTCAAGGAGTGCTCGATCACCTCCACGGGAACAGGGCATGTCGGATGGTTTCCACGCGAAGATGTCCCGGTTAGCTCGAAGGAAGGTGACGAGCGCGTCCTCCTATTTGGCGGTGAGACCTGTCCCAATCAAAGCCGTCTGGTTGGAGTTGGATGGATCGAGGATTACCTTCTTGGTTCCCTCATCAGGCTTCAAACTTGTCTTGGCCTGCTTCTTGACCGGTACTTCTCCTTCATCCCCTTGATATGCGGCCGCTCACGGATCTTTATTACGTAAATCTGCTATCTCTTGAGCTTGACCATCTCACAACTTTCTTTGTCATGAGACGAGCAGCCGCTTGACATCGCCATGTACGGAGATTACACCCCCTACCGCATTTTGAGGGACGAGGTAGGTATAATGTGGCACGACCATGAATCAGCAGCCGGGCCTTCCTGAATGGCGTGATATGCTGTCTGGAAGTCGGCTACCTCGAAGTTAAGGTACTCCGTCCGGAAATTCTCCTTGGTTCCAAATGTGACCGGCAAAGTGATTTGGCCGAGTGGAACGGAAGAAGTTCCGGGAATTACCCCGTGGAAGGGTGATGAACCACGCCTCAACTCAGAGCGAGGAATCTTCATTTCGTCGAAAGTCTTGGAGAAGAGTACATTGAGTCCGCTTCCTCCGTCGACCAGCACCTTCTTGAGCTTGACGTTGCGAACCACCGGGTCCAATACCGTGGAAATCTTCGAGAGTGCACGGATGTGATCCGGATGGTGCGGCGACTAAAGGTTATGGGAACCTCGGACCATTTGAGGTATTGGGGTACTGCTGGCATGATGGCGTTGACATCCCTTTCCGTGAGCTTCTGTTTTCGCTTTGATTCATAGGCCATTGAACCCCCGTAGATGTAATTGAGCTCCCGTTCCATCTTTTGATATTCTCCTTCGTCATCTTCAGGAGGATCTTGTCTCTTCTTTTCGTCTTCCTTTGCTTCGCCTTTGGCGGGTCGCCTTCTGGACTCTCTGGCGAACCTTCTTAGAGTGAAACAATCCTTCGCTGCATGTTTACTATTCGGGTGAAAAGGGCAGATTGCCTCCATTACTGTGTCGTAGTTGTCGGTTCGTGGCGCGCGTTGTCGACCTTGCTCACCGCCGCCACTATCTCTTGCGTTTCCGCTTTCTATCGCGTTGTCTTGATGACTCGATGTATTCCTTCTTGTCCTTCTATCGCGGGCGATCATCTTGCCGCTCGGCCAAAGCATCGGAGGCCGTCGCATAGCGATCCGCCAGCTCGAACATCTCTCTTCACGATGGTGGTGGTTTCGGGACATCTTCTTTATTAGGTCGGGATCATTGACACCCTTTTGGAATCTTTGCAATAACAGCGCCTCTGAGATATCCACGATTGTGTTCTTCTTACGCATGAAGCGCACGGATGAATTCTCGGGCGCCCTCGTTCTTCTTCTGGCGAAAGCTGGTATGAGTCCTGACTGTGTTCCGTGTCGCTCGTAAGTGCCACGAAAATTGGTGATAAAATGCTCACGAGTTCTTCGAGGAATTTATGGAATTGGCACGAGTCCGTGAGCCATGCTTGAGCCGAAGAGGTGAGCATGAGCGGAGATAATTAGCCATCACATTGTGATTCCCCAGGTGACCATGATTGCTAGGGAATAAACTTGGAGCCAAGCTTAGGATCTCTTTCTCCGTCAAATTTGGTGATGCTTTTTGGGTTGAATCGCCGGGCCAAACCACTCGGGCGAAGGCGAGAGTAAGCCGGATGCCCTCGATGGGGCGTTGCCTCGTCTTAGCGAGAGCGCCGGTGAGGCGATCGGCTCGGCGGTCTTCTCGATCATCGTGGCTAATGCCAAACGTTCGTAGTCATCCTGCGCTGTGGCGCTCTTCTTCCTCCGGTCCGCTGTTCGGCGTTTAAATAAACACGAAGGTCGGCCGATCTTTGTCTTGGCGTCTTCTCCTCGTCGATACTCCGCTGTGGCGCTGCGAACCGTATTCGCTTAACTTACTGTGAGTAGACACGGCGAGTCGAGATAGTTCCTTTTCCTTGGCGCCTCTTGGTGCTTGCTGAATGCCGCCGCCGCAACCATAGCTGAACTTGAGCTACGATCGGACGGCCGGACTATCGGCCGAGCAATGGTCCCAAGGTGTCGAGAAGCGTCTTGGAAGCGGCGATGTTCTGGCGAGGAGTGTGGAAAACCATTGGTTCCCCACCTTTGTCGCAAGATTTCTTCATTCACGCTATGCCTCTGTCTTTGGAGGAGTCTCGCAGGGTTTTCTTGGTGATGATGGTTTTCCCCCATGGCATTTGCCGCATCCTTTTGCGGAGGGTCCGGTTCGATCACAAAAATGCTGTGAAAGCTTGGAGAATTTCCTACCTCTTCCTCTGAATCGGAGGTGCAGGAAGATGGAGTGCATCGACACGTGAATCCAGTGGTTTTCTTGTATATTCGACTACTCGGGGTTCTCTATTAGCGATCCCGACTTCGAGATGGAGATCGGGCCCTTGGCTTCTTGTCCAGGGCGGATGGCGTTCCTTCTCGATCCGAGTGATTGGCGGCTAAGAGGACCTCGAAATTGGTTCGGATCGGGCCGATCCGAATCCGAGAGGGAAAGATAGCCAAAGTTGTCAACGACGAAGTCCAGGCTTCCGAAACGAAATACCTGAGCCGGCGCGAAGGTGGCCATATTTCTGAAGATTGCCATCGAGCTTGCTGCGATTGATCCTAACGCAGCCCCTACCTGGCGCGCCAACTGTCGACGTTTGTTACCGACAATAATGAAAAGGGGGCTACGCGCTGGACCCAAACTCGATGGTGACACAAGAACACCGATGTATCTGAGTTGAACTCTCGCGATGGAGATAATACCCTAGTCACGTGCTCGGAATTATATGTGGCTAACCAATAGATGATCGAGATCTGTCTTTGAGGTGCCCCGCCCCTCCTTTATATAGTAGAGAAGGCGGTTACAATATTGAGTCCTACTCGGATACAGTAGGGTCTCTATCTGAACCCGTATTGGTTTGGATTACAATCATCTCCTGCTTAATATGACTCGGTTTCCTTAACTAAAGTCTATCATGATTCTTTCGCTCGCTTAACCCGGACAACCCTTGGCCTTATCCGATCGGCATGGCCCAATTGCTCTGGTGGGCTTTATTAGGCTCGCTGGTGGACCGGGATATATATATCCTGAGAGGGTAAGTACCTGCTGCATGACATTCACTCGGGCCTCTCGTGGGGCACACTCTTCAGTCTGAGGACAATGGTCGGAAGGCCTTCCGCATGGGGTACTATTGGCCTCGGCGCTCAGGATGCTCGTGATATCGTCCTTTTTGCCGAACTGCCAATTCCACGCCGGAAGTCGCATCAACCGCCTCTGGCGCTCCGGACCATCCGCTTTCGTGGCCCTTCTCGACAGGAAATGGACATCCTCGGTCCTTTTCCTCAGCGGTATGGGAAGAAGTTTACGTTACGTCGCTTCTCGACACCTTCACCAAGTGGATAGAGGCTGAGCAGGTCTCGACCATAAGCTGCGCCGAGGCGGCGGTTCATTTCTTCCGCTTGTTCGTGGTCACCAGGTACGGGGTTCCATGCAAGATTATCACTGACAACGGTACTCAGTTTACCAGCGAGTTGTTCCAGGAGTTTTGCGAGGAACTCGGCATTAAAATCTGCCCGCCGGTGGCTCACCCTAGAACAACGGAGCGGGAGGAACGCGCGAACCGTCGTCAAAGGCGTCAAGAAGCGAGTCGCAAATGAGCTCGTCGTCACGGCAAGGCACAGGTGGACGAACTTCCCGTCCTATGGTCTATTCAGTACCACAACAAGCCGAGCCATTGGGGTCCACACCCTTCCACTGTGTGTTCGGTGCAACGGGCCGCCCTGCCTCCCGAGGTCACGCTGGCTCTGCTAGAGTCGGCAGTCGACCAAGTCGACTTCGAGCACGAACGGTCTCTCGACCTCACCTCGCGAGAAGAAGTAAGATGCCGTGCTAATCGCCACGATCAACGCACTACTCGCATGCTCTTCGCAGACATGCGTCTCGGTCGTCACGACCTAGGAAGCTCCTTGTTGGGGACCCTAGCCTCGAGGCGGATTGAGCTCGTCCGGCACCAACAAGTTATCCCGTGGTGGGAGGCCCCTATAGAGTTGTTTCAACAGATCGCGCGGGCTTCAGAAGCTAGCGATGCCCGACGGCAGAGAGCTCTCTAGCTCGTGGAATATAGATCGACCGGAAGTTTTATGTAAACCCTATGCCTCAAATTTCAATAAAAATTTGGTCTTTCACTTTTATGTCTACCTCCACCGATATTCTTGCTATTTCTTTTTCGACGGTTCCTCGTTTGTTTTTTCGAACACGACCTTCGATGCGCAAACACATTAAGCTCTGGTCTAGCGGCCTTGAGTTTGGCGTTCACCGCCAAATAACGAGCTAAGCGTAGGCGAACCTCTTCGCAATCTAGCTCTTCCTGTGCTCGCTCGAATCGAGAACCTCGCCGCTTTAGCCGTCGCATGATATGCATGGTCGCAAGGACCGTTCGAGCACTAACGATGTCCGCTTCGTGCCTTTCTACCTTTGGTGTTCCCCCACTTTGCGGTCGTGGCCTCTCGTCCATACTTTAAGTCTTGTGCCCAAAGGCACGCGCCGCTCGACCTCGGACCCAACGGGCTGGGTAAGGCTACCCTATCGGCCACGACCTAGAAAGCACGGAGCGGCTAACAAGCAAAGCAAGAAAGACTTCAAAGTATCCCCAAACCGCGGGTCCTAACAGGACGAGGTTTCTTTGTACACTAAAAACTAACCACTCTGTTAGTACATCCCTTGCTTTTTAAAGTTTTTTTCTGGTCGGCCACTGCGGTGAGCTTCTCTTCTTTCGAGCTCGGCGACTTTGGTCCTCGGGGCGGCATCACCACTCAGTTACGGAGGGCCACCGTGGAGGCATCCGGCTTCGGCGCCGTTAAATCTTGGAGTGAGTCATCGCGCGTCGCCGCCCTTGGCACGCGCTCAAGCCTCCTTCAAGCTCCGAGACCTTGGCCTCGAGCTCGGGGACGCTGCCGAGGAAGACCGGTCCATGACGGCCTTCTCCAAGTGCCTCGACCTTGGCCCTTTCGTCCTCGATGCCTTGTTGGCGTGGCGAGCTTCTCTTCGAGTTCGAGATCTTAGCCTCGAGGTCGGGGACGCTCCGGATCGGGCGCCCGCTCTGCAGCAGCCTTCTCGGGGCTTCAACTTTGGCCCGCTTTCGACCTTGGCGCCTTGGCGGACTGCGCGCTCTTGCTCAAGCGGCCGTATAACCATGGTCGCGTTCGAGGCCCTAGCTCGCTCGAGCTCCGCGATGGGCCACTTCTTGTGCACTCATAAATGCGGCGAAATCGTCAATCTCCTGGGCCTTCTGCTCGAGCTCTCCTTGTTCGACCTCAATGGTCCGGATAAGCTTGTCGCGCTCAACCTCCCGCGCCTCTATTGCGTCCAGAAGGCCCTTCAGCACGACGGCATGCTCCTGAAGGCCTTGTAGCCCTTGGGTGGCATGGTCGATCACCTTCACGACGAGTAGGGAGGCCCAAAATGAGGGAATAAGGAACACAGGCTACCAGCTACGAAATGCGCAGGAAGACCCTTACCTTGCAGAGATGGCCTTCCAGGCGTATGCGGGAAAACTCCTCGCGGTCGTCGATACGGTCGCGGGGGATCTCTTCCTCCTCGTCGACCGGCTCACCAGTGTCAAGGTCGACCCCGACCACCACAGCCTTCGGGCGGGATCTCGAGTTCTGCGCCTAAGGCGGCCTAGTCGTTCGTCACCTCCTCCGGGGGGTTCGGCCCGTCAACAACCAGGGAAGGCGCGACGGCAGTACTGGTCCCAGCCTTCATGACCGGGGCCCCACCCGTCTCCGGCTCTGAGGGGACGGCGGCCGGATCCGCCACAGGATTCTCGACCTCCGGCCGGGGTACGCGGCCTCGGTGCCAATGGCCGCTTCAGGCAGGTCCATGAGCCCTGCGGCTGGTCACCTTCGGTGGCGGAGGAATCGCGCCTCGGCGCTGGAGCGGCCGTGGTCGGGAGCTCGGGGTGTCGCCTCGGCGCGACCCGGCCTCGGGCACCCTCCCTCACGGTGGAGCCGGAGAGTCGACAACGGCGGCGCATCATGAGCCTCGCGGTGTCAAAATCCGCTACTGGTTGCGGGTGGAGCTCTCCATCGTCCGAATCATCAAGGGCTGGTCGAACTCACCGGCCGGAGCAGTGCTCGGCGACCCGCGGAGTCCACGTTGGGCGAAGGCGACAGGACCAACTCAAGCGTATCCTCCTCCTCGGACTCGGACTGCTTACTGGACAATAGCCATCGTCAAAATGGGCAAATTTCGAGCTCGGTGCTCACGGATCTGCGATCAAAAGCATACACTAAGCCAAAAAGATGCGAAGGGCGGCTGACGGGATGCAAAGAATTTACAGGTCACGATCTCAGCCTCGCCGAGGGTCGTCGAAGGTCTTGTTGCCCGATCTTTGAGGCGCCTCACTCTTGCGTCCTTGCGACTGGGATCTCGAGGCCCGAGCCGGCTCCGCATCGCCCGCGGCAGACAGGGCCCAGGCTCGAAGCCCTGTGGCCGGGGTACAAGAGACTGGCGGCGGCCGCCAGGCTCTTCTTTGCAACTAGGAAGGTCTCGTCAAGCGCAAGGCACATGAACTCGGGCTCGGGCTCGGCCGTAGGGTCCTTACCGTGGCGCGGTTCCCCCACTCGACATGCGGCCTCTTCACCTCCTGACGGCTTGTCGTGGCTGAGGGGGGCCTCTTCCTCCCCTTCTTGAGTTTGCCCCCGCCGGGCAGCGGGAGCATCCTCCTGGCTGTATCGAACAGCTCCTGATGGTCCTGAGAACTTGCGTGGGTCAGAAGGACCTTCGCTAAAAACAAGATCAAGGGCAAGGTCGGGACGGCTTGCCTCGGCCTTCCGGCGAAGTACGTTCTTCGGGACCGGATCGTCGAGGGTGTATCCATGCGCCCGGCTTCGAACATTCGAACATCTGCCGGAGACCGAGATTCCCGGTCAAGCCGCAAGAGCATGGTCTGCCAAGAAAGGTGGAAGATGGATTTGGAGGAAGTTCCAAGGCGGAGGCCTTGCTGTCGAACCTTCACTAGTGGGGTCATCGCGCCGCGATCTCGAACGGGTGCTCCTCCTCCGCAGAGGGGACACGGCTCAGAAGTCGGCGGCGATTGCTGCCGGTGAGGCCCGCAGCGTGCGCGGATATGTATGGCAGCAATGGCCTCCTCGTCAACCTCCAGATCTTGGCTCGGGGTCTCCTTCTTCTCGGTGGCGGGGGTCCCTCAGACGCCGAGCTCGAGCTCCCCTTTCTTGAATAAAACCACCGCTTTCGGGCGAGGGCCAAGTGAGTCCCGGCGGCGACGCCGGGAAGAGCCATTTGAGCCCGGTCCAAGTCGGAATCTGAACATCCGACCACGTGGTCCTTCCGGAGCGGAAGGGAGTAGTGGCGGAAGAAACGGAGAGGGTGGGAAGGATTCCTGTGAATCCCTCGCACAAATGGGAAAAGATGGCGAGCGAAGGGCGGAATTCGGTGCGGATTGATGAGCTCTATTTCGCAGCCTAGAAAGGGCGCCCGCCACGAATTCGCTCTCCGTCTGGCAGTAAAGGAAGGCGTAATGCTCGGTGCAGACGATCTCATCATCCACAGGCGAGGCTCGGTCTCGCCGCCCGAACCGCCATGTCACCGGTCCACTATCCCGTGGCCTCGAGCTCCTTCATCCTCGCGGAAGACAGGGTGCTCCTTCCAAGCTTGGTCATGGCGCTGTAGAGCGCTTGGTCGAGGAAGCGAACGGAAGAGGCCTTGCTCGGGAGAGGAGGCTAGAAGACAAAGGGCGCAAAGTGAAGCTTTTTGACTAGGGGTCTTGTGGTCTTAAACCGTAACGCTCCAAAGCCCGATCATGGCGCCTTAAAGACGTACAACCGTGATGTGACGGGCGCAATTAAGGCTCGAGTCGAGCGCGCCAGTGCCCACCAACCGTTCACATCCGTACCAACATCGAGAAGTCCGAAGGTCGCCGGTGTCGGGGCCAAGAGACTTGCCTTATGGTCTCCATGAGCCTCGACCAAGGAGTCAAGACCTATGAAGGTTTTTTCGTCTCATGAAAAAGGCTCGAGGTAAATCTGAGGGTTCCTCAGACCTAGAGCCTCGGGGCTGGCCGACGAGGGCTGGGTACTCCTTGACCGGCCGGAGTGCGGTCAACGGATCCCCATGCTCGGAAGGCCCGACCGCGACACTGGCACGCCTTGGGGCCTTCGACCTCGGCCTTGGCGCCCGAGCTCGGCACCCTCGACCTTGGGCTCGGCGGGGTCTCGCAAGAAAGCCTGGTCCGCCCTAGGATTTGGATCGCATTTGACCGACGGTTGCCAGAGCGGGTCGTGGGGATGACTCGAGTCTTGGCAAGTTCGAGGCGATTGCTACTAGCCCTCAAGGTGCCTGAAGGCCCCCTTTCCGAGGATTGCTCCGCCGTTGCGTGCAAAGGAAGTATAAAGACCAGGGCGCATGAGCTCCAAGGACGGCCGAAGACAACATAAAGACACACGGCGGCTCGAGCTAGGAATCACCATTCTTGTCTTGAGTTGTAAACTTTGCTCTGTACACCCATATAACAAGAATCACCGCCGCAAGGCGACTGGAGTAGAGCTATTACCTTCACAGGGGCTCGAACCAGTATAAACTCTTGTCTCGTGCTCGTTGTCGCCTTGCTTCGACCATCACCGCGATCGATTTTCTTCCTTCGTTCGAGCAAAACGAGCTCGGGTCCCATAAACTCTCGACCCTACCTCTTTTCTTGCGGATTGGCGATCCCGATAAATTTACAATAACCATTGACACCCTAGGAAAACTAATTCTTGTACTTAATGATAAACATTTTATTATGGGAGCAGTGAAAATGCTTAGCCATGCTTAATCACGTCGGTACCTTACCATTATGGAAATGATTTCATTCTTGATTCAAAATGAATTGTGGAAATTATGGCAATTGGTGTTGCGGTATTAATTTGAAATTAAAAGTGAAAATGATTTAGACCAAGGCGGATTGGTTGAATGGAGGGTGCGGAATGCACAAAATTTTGAAATGTGATTGTCGCCCTAGTCAATTAAGGACCGGTCGTGTGTTACCTTGGGCCATGCTATACAGTACAACCACATGTCTATTATGGGTACGACCTGGCTAAGTAATTTGCATGTATCGTTATTTGACTTCGTCATTGGGCTGTGCGGTTTGCCGGGAGGGTACTCGCAAGTATAAGATAGGGCTTCTGATCGGCGGAGGTAGCCCTACCAATGTGAAACCTTAGCGGCGGAGTCGAGTGCGTATATGCATTATAAAAGGCCTTGTCATGATCTCCTATGAAGCACACCAAAGGAAGTGTGTCAATAGCTTGGCGCAAAGGGTTGATCATGTCGTGTGGGTAAAGTGTACCAGCTCTGCGAGTCTTAAAACTACTTAAGTAGCCGTGCCCCTACGGATAAGAACAGCGTGGGCAGCTTTCACATAGTAGATTTTTACGGTTTTGGTTTTAAATGGAAAAATGATGATTTGGTTTGAAATGAAAATGTGGTTGGGAATCCGCGAGCGGCTAGAGCTCCCGGAAGTTTAGATTGGCGGCTAGAGCCAACCAGGTAGTTGGAACCTGGAAAATTGTTATACTTCAAAGTTATTTAATTATGTTATTTACATTTTGGTAAATCTTTGCTTTAAGAAATTATTACTTGTATTTCCTTTAAATTTCGATTTATGCAAATGAGCCATATTATGCATTCCTTTGTTTAAGCCTTGCATTTAGTTAATTGCATTATGTTTCCAAGACTTGCGAGTATGTTGCATACTCACCCTCGCTTTTTATTGCGGGGGCTGCTTATTCCATAAAGCAGATGATGGGAGAAGGGGTGAACAAAGAGCCTGTGATCCACCGTTCGACATTTGTGCTGGAGACTTTGAGGAGGAGGACGACTCGATCTTCTAGGGGCGTACGATCGGTTGCTGTGGGCATACTGATTGGCTCTTTTTGTTCTACATTTCCGCTGCTACATTTTCACTTCAGCCGTAAGGCTTCATACTTGTAATAATGTGATGATGTTGTTACACTCTTTTGCTTAATACTGTTATGAACTTTATGATATGTCTGTGTTATCATCCTTTGTATCTTTGTGTGCTTAGCTGTTCTGGACTAAGCGGTTGAAACACGCAGGGAGGTTCGATTTGGTAATCCGGGTCCCCACAAGATATCAGTGTGATGCCCCCGAAAGTTGGTGAGCTAGCGCATCTGCAGACACTCGATGTAGACCAGACATGCCTCGGCGGGCAACCGGAAACTGTGACAAAGCTAGAGAAACTTGAGCGCCTGATGTTCTCCCACAAGCATCACTGGGATACAATGTGGACGCTGCCCCGAGGGCTCAAGAAAATGAAAGCATTACGTGAGGTGAGTTTGGCACTTCTCAAAGATGATGTTCAAGTTGCCCGAGAGATCGGTGAACTAGAACGATTGCGAGTGTTAGGTATCTATCTTGACGGCCCCAACTGCGAAAAGGAGGTTGTCCAGGAGCTTGCCGCCTCCCTGAGCAAGACATACTCGCTCCAGTCGATCAACGTAGGTGACAAGGGTGATACCAAAGTATTGAACTTTCTCCTTGACCTCCCCTCACCGCCGCCGCTCCTTCGATGCCTTCGAATTGGTGGTGAAATTGATAGACTGCCAGTCTGGGTCATGTCACTCACACACCTCGTTGAGTTTACCTTGTCGTTGATGGAATTAATCTTGTACTCCCTCCGTCCCAAAATATAAGGCGTGGTTTGACTTGGCACAGTCTCCTAAACTATATTTTGACCTTTGATTTCTCTTATCCAATATCATTTATACAAACAAAATCACTATCATTACAAAGTACTTTCAAATACGAATTCAATGGTACCACTTTTATATCACAAAATCTTTATATAATTAGACAAATCATTGGTCAAAGATTTTAAAGTTTGAATCTTGAAATGCGTGCGCGCCTTATATTTTGGGACGGAGGGAGTAATAGGAAAGTAAAATTAGAAAAGTTTGTTTTAGTGTTATTATGGACTCGGAGTCTGTCTTCTGGTGAAGCCGACTCGGCCACGGAGTCCGGTTTGTGTGCGTCTAAATAGACTTTAAAAGGAGCAGTAAGCCCTGTACGAAGGAGCAATGAGAACAAAGAAGCAATAAGAAGAGCTTGTTAGCTCAGTTGGTTTCTTGTGCTTGTCTTGAAAATTGAAGGCTACGGTTCGAGTCCTCCTGGCTGCATGTTTTTTAGTTGAATTTTTGGTTTTCTTCTTTTGATGTTCCAACAATTGGTATCAGAGCTTAAAGGTTTTGGATCAAACCGCTGCCCCGGGAGGAGGAGACTCCCGGGGCGGCACCTGAGGAGGCGGCACCCGAAGAAGCGTTGGCGGTGTGAAGCCGTCGGAGAAGGCAGTGCGGTCAAGGCGAGGTGACCGTGTGAAAGGTTGTCAACAAATCGGTATGACAAGATGGCAAGTGGTCGTCTATCTGTCATGTTGAAACAGCGGCAGAGGAGATCGACGAGGTGTGTCCCGGACGTGTTAAATAGCCCCTCTGATCGACTCCAAGTATGTGAAGATGTATTCAACGAGCTGAGTTCAGGATGTTGAGAAGATGAGACGCCATCTTGAAGTCGAGTTCGAAGAAGTTGGTTTCGATGAGTTGTGCCCTGGACGTGGAGTAGTTGTGTCGCCGTCCTGAAGTTGAGATCAAGGTGTGAAGCAAGTAGGTGTGTCGTCATCCTGTGTGGTGTGTCAAGTCCGTCAAAGTTGACTCCGGGACGTTGAAGAGGTGTGTGCGCCGTCCAAAATCAAGTTTGTCGTAGATGAGTCTGGGATGTTGACGAGATGCGTTCTCTATCCTATGTCGAGAATATGAGTTGGGCAAATCGTAGTTGCGTCCGATTGTCTCAATGAGTTAGAGTTGGGTTACAAGATTAAGGGGGTGATTGATGGAATTAATCTTGTAATAGGAAAGTAAAATTAGAAAAGTTTGTTTTAGTGTTATTATGGACTCGGAGTCTGTCTTCTGGTGAAGCCGAGTCGGCCACGGAGTCCGATTTGTGTGCGTCTAAATAGACTTTAAAAGGAGCAGTAAGCCCTGTACGAAGGAGCAATGAGAACAAGAAGCAATAAGAAGAGCTTGTTAGCTCAGTTGGTTTCTTGTGCTTGTCTTGAAAATTGAAGGCTACGGTTCGAGTCCTCCTGGCTGCATGTTTTTGAGTTGAATTTTTGGTTTTCTTCTTTTGGTGTTCCAACAGTCGTGGGCAGGCCTTGATGGCGACGAACCATTCGTCGTATTGTGCGAGCTGCCCAAGCTGATGAGCATCTGGATGCAGCCGCAGTGCTACAAGGGCAAGGAGCTGGTTGCACGCTCTTCCCACCGCTTTCCGGCGCTCAAGAACCTGAAAGTGACCGTAGATACCCCATGGCCGGAGGTTTTCCGGTTTGAGGAAGGGTCCATGACAAAACTCGAGACGCTTTCAGTGGTATTCTCTGACAAGAAGAAGAGCATTGTTGGCGTCGAGCACCTGACAAGCCTCAAAGAGGTACAGGTCACCGGTAAGAAAGACAACCCTGCAATGAAGCTTGCACTGGAGGAGCTAAAGGCCATGAGTGGGAGGCGCCCCGAGTTCAATCAGTTCAAAGTTGTAGTGAAATGCGATTGATAAATGTATCAACTTGCTTCCGATCGCCGAAGTTGCTGTTGCCTTTGAGTTTCATACTTCCCATGTACTTTAGTTTGTGAGCACTTAATTTTTTTTTTTTTGGTCTATAGAGTACTAAAATGAGATGAGAGGGGGCAAATTGATTCTATTAGATCTAAAGGCTCAAAATTTGAGTGTTAATTAGTAAGAAAACACTAAGATTTCCCTAGACACCCTGGATAAATTGATTTCGTTCTTGTAACCGTTTCCACTACTATTGCGGGGCTAAATGCCCCCATTCTGTTTGGATCTTAGCTCTTTTTTTCGATGATGTTTGGTTTTTCAAGCGTGCTAGTAAATGCTTATCGAAAGTAAACAAAGGGGTCCGTCTTTTTCTTGTCCTCGGGACAGCAGGCTAGTCCCGCGCCTGCTGTTTGAGTCAGGGTACACAATCTTCCTTGTGACTGCCAAACCTGATTTCAGTTTTTAGGGAGAATGTGTAGTCTTTTTGAACAGTAGAGAAGAACGAGGACTGTCCCAGAACTGCTTTAATATTTGTACAACTTTCAAAAGAAAAGTATAGAAGCGTCTGTCTTTTACTTATTGTTTTGAGTATCCACACTTTCTTCATTGCACATATTACATTATTCTAATTATACTTGGTATAAATAAATAAAAATATAATAATATGAATGTATTTTTATGAAAAATATAGTGACATCATTTCTATGTTATATATGAATCCAAATACTTGTGCGCATACTGACAATTAAAATTTAAAAAGATTGACTACACCCATTCTAAACGACATTAAAAAGAACAGATGAAGTAGCAAGTAGTAACATGACTGTAGTTACTATATGGCCCTTTGGTACGTTTGCCAATTCACATTATCTGGCCCGGCAAGGCAAGTCGCAAATGAAGGCCGTGCACGTGACTACTCCGGCAGGCGTCAGAGATCGTCGGGCTGGTGTAGGATTGAGGGACAAATCACAAGACGCTCTTCTGCATTATCGACAAAATATATCGAGGAATGAGGGTACCCAATAAAGGGGTGAGAATTGGGAGAGGAGAGGAACAAGCACATGGATGACATATGTCATGTTTGAGGCCTTTAAGGTAATTTTAACTTCCAAAAAGTCTCTCCAAACAGCTTAGCTTTTAAATAGTTTTGGCAAAAGTTAGAAACCATATATAACTAACAAAAACTAAAAACTAAAAGCTGGGTTGGACATGTTTTTACATCTTTTTACTGAGAAAAATTAGCTATTTATTAAATAGTCTCTTATAAAAAAATTACTACTGTTTTTAGCCTAGAAAGCAAAAATACAGCTGTTTACACTAAAATTTGGCAAGACATAACCGATTTGTTAAGCTGAGAATAAATTTGGATATTTATGGTCGACATTAGTTAAAAAAAGAAAAAGTTAAGTAGAAGATAGAATTGTGACCGATGTTGATTCAAAGATAAAATTTTATCTGTACAAAGGCCGATATGAATCACGGCTGGCAACGCATTAGAGAAGGGTACGATCGGCCTATGAACTGTAAAAAAGGGATCAAGGGCAAGCAAGAGAACCAATCAATCAATCAAACAACTCGCATCTATTTTTATCTACTTTTTCCTATCAATTACGAGTAGTCTTGTAATTTAGATCTCTTGTAATTCGTCATTGATCAATAAAGTTGCGCATCGCCAGATTTGGTTTTCTCCGATCTTGTTGCGCATCGCCTTTTTGAAAGATGTACCTTTATCAACCATCTAATCAGCCCAAACAGACTGTTTAGACTTATCATTATCTTTTGATTTAATTGGCTTTGTATAGTTGTTTAGATGTGTAACATCCCTAATTTTGGCTTATTTAGATTTAATATGGTTTTGTGGATTTTTTTTTAAATTTTTGAGATTTTCTTGAATTTATTTGAATTTCTTTATTATTATTAAATATGGCTTATAATGGAAATTATTTAAATAATGAGAAGTTTAAATAATGTTTTGTAAAAAATTATTTGAGTTCCAAATATCACAAAATATTTTTAGGAATTTTTCTGGAATTTTAATGATATTTTTACTAAATTATTTAGCTTAATCTATTTTTGGAATTATTTTAAACCAAAAAGCTTTGAAAATGCTTTAAATAGTGTTTGAGCCGAAGCCCGTTATTCCGGCCCAAGTCGGCCCAATTTGCAGCTAGCCCAGATCCGCGCCAACCCAATTCAGAAGACCCTAGCCTATAACCATCGGATCACAATCAGATGGAGGTAATCGTGTTGGAAACCACCGTTTGATCCGGATTGGACATGTGGGATTAGACACAACGGTTCAGACTCCTTTTGATCTATGCTGTCATTGTTGTGTGTGAATCAGATCACGCCTCGTCCGAGTGCATTAAGGTTCGTAGATCGTGCCACAGGGACGGTTGAGCGTCGTTATCCCCTTGAGTCCACTGTCGTCACAAGCTCGGACTCTGCCGCGGTGTCTGAGTTGTATTCTGCCTTGTGCGCGCTTCCCTAGGCCTTTAAAAGTCACCCGTGACCCTGCCCAAGGTTCGTCGTTCCCTTGCGCATTTTTTGCCATAAAAACGTCACCCAAGATGCCCGCAAGCCTTCGCCCGAACTCGTCGGAGTTGGAAGGTCTCACCGCCATCATGTTTTGTGTGGATCTCATCAGATCTGGGGTCTCCACTGTCATCGTTTGTATTATCGAGTTCGCCGTGTCAAGCCATTTCAAATCCACCAGATAACGTCGCTGAAATGCTACTGCAACACTGTGTTAGTGGTCTTCGTTCCCAAGTCTAGTGAGTTGCGCCGCCGCCTGTCATCTTGCTCTCGACTGTTGGACTAGTGGGGTCCATCAAATATGTGCCACATGTCATGCCCTGTATCTCGCCGTGTGTCACCGCTTGTGTCATCCATCGCCGTCATTCGCTTGCATCAGCACTCATCGAGGCCCACGCGTCAGCCGGCATTGATGCGATAGACCTAGTCCACAGTGGACTCGGGGCGATCTATGGGCTGCGTCCATGTGCCGATGACATGTGTCGGTTTTCGATTGGTCCAAATCAGTGCTAACGTCTTAATTAGATTTTTTACTATAGATTTAATTCAATAAATTAATTATTTAATATTTTCTGCTTTTTCTATTTATCAAATCTTTCAAGAGCTCGTTCTTCCTCACACGAGCTCCAATTAAGGCGATTCAAAATTTTAAAATTTATAAAATTGAGATCCTTTTAATGGTGAATATTATTTGATTTTTGGCATTTTTTGTTCTTTATTTTGATGTTTTCTGTCGATACGCATAGACATCGAAGTGATTGAAGCGTCCGAAGGAGAATTGTTGACTCAAGTGACCAAGGTCCAGAACAAGAGCAAGACCTTTCTAAGGCAAGTTGTACTTTGATAATGTTGAATCTAGTTTTACAAAATTGCTATGTTGATTTAATTTATTGCATTTTTATTTCATGTGTACAATAGATTTTGAAATAGTTTGAGATCTAGTTATTCAACTCAATTAGATTATGCCTTACCTTGTTATTTCTATGCTATAATTATTTGTTATTCTAGGATGATTTATTATTAGTTGGTTACTATTAGAAATCAACGTTGGTTGGTTAGACCGCGCTTAGTTTGCTTAGTGATGCCACGTTAACTCATGTCTTTTGGAATATCAAATCAATCTTGACAAATGGAATATGAAATATATTTATGAAAGGTGTGTCGGGTGTTATCACACAATGATGTTAAGTTATAATGACATGTGTCATAAAACGATATTGATTTGTTGATAGCACGTGGTACATGATGAACAACTTGGGTGGTAAATAATTTAGATTGAGGTAAGTGGCAAGGGACAGTATACCATGGTGAGCCAGAATGGCAGAGAGATTGTGGAAGTCTTACCTCCGTCAATTAAGGACATAACCTTGCAAGCCTTTGAACTGAGTCAAATATGCAACCACATATGCGGTATCGGATAGAACTAACCAAGTAGAATTACTGATGTCTTCACATGTGATACCTTAGGCGAATAAAATATCTAATTTGCATGGTCTCAAACGAGTGTGAAACCTTACCCAACGCACGAGCAACTCTAAAATGGCCAGGCACCAGAGCACAAAACTTTTTCGCGAGATTGCAATCAAGGTTCAAAAAACCGCTAAAATTTCAAAAATCTTGGCCGAGATTTCGAATTCCGGCTGAGGATGAGATCTAAAATTCTCGGCAAGGTAAAAAAATTGAAAAAAAATAAATTGCTACAGTAATCTCGGAAATTTCAGTGAGATTTCGTCAAATCTAGCCGAAATCTCCGGTTTTTTGACTGGTTTTTGACTTTTTATAACTGAATTTGATAGGAATTAGTCCAATAACCCTTAAAAAGTCATCTTCCATAAAAATTTATTGAAAAACCAAAATTTTGATACATTTTAAAATTTCAGCAGAAACATTATCAGATTTTTATAAAATTATACAAAGTTGATTATGATTTAAAAATTTTATAGTACTATCCTTAATAGTGTAGGATCATACATAACAATTTTCAAAATAATTGAACTTCATTTGTTATCTTTAAAAAAAAAAAATGAACATAATTAGGACAATAAGCTTGTCAGAATTTTATGAGGGCTTAAGAATTGCCTACCATTCTCTAAAATTTTTAAAAAAATTCAACTTTTTTTGCTAAATCAAATCTATATAAGCACTTAACTTCATTTTTTATATTTCAAAAATCAAAAACAGAAAGAACATGAATGGTACAGTGCCTTTGTAAGAATTTTATAAATTCACTCGAGTGTCATCATGATTCAAAATTTTTATGAGATTTTAAGCATTTTCTTAAAACCCTTCTCTAAAATTTTTAAAAATTTTAAATCTTTTTTTATTGCTAAAGCAAATCTATATTCTGATCATCAGGTTTTTATCAAGATATAGCACTGTCATAATTTTTGAAACCATCCACAAAAATTTTCCAAATTTTCTAACATGATTTGAGCCATTTTTCATTTGGTTAAAATTTACCGGTAAGGCTTTTATGAGGACAATAGCACTGTCTGAATTTTTAAAAATTCATGAAGCTTGATCATCAACTAAAAATTTTATAGGAACATTAGTGATGCATCATAACCATGTACAAAAAATTTAAAAAAATTTCTAATGTGATTTATTCTATTTTTCGTTTGGTTAAAACTTGCCAAATTTAATCAATATTACTAGGGGTGGAAACGAGCTGAGCCAGCTCGAGCCAAGCTCGGACAAGCTCGTTTGGAAACACGGCTTGACTTAGCTTGGCTCATTAGGGGAACGAGCTAGGAACTATGCTCGGCTCGGCTTGGCAAATGGCTTGAGCTGGCTTGTTCTGGCTCGTGAGCCCAAGGAAATGTTAGAAACCCCTATCAGCCAATAGAGACCCTCACGCTGACCACCCTGCTCAAGAAGGCGGCCGCCGCCTTCCCCTTGCGCCGCACTGTCATCATGCCGGGCAAACTCGAGCTATCGCACGCTGCACTCGACGCGCTCGTCGATGTCACGGCCGCACGACTCACAGCCGCCGCTGGTGTCCTCCCGAGACACGTCGTCGCGCTCTGTTTCCCCAACACCATCGAGGCAAGCATCGATCATTCAATCAGTCAATCGTCTGGTGATTGTGTTCCTGGCGGTCATTTGGGCGAGCGCGGCGGTGGCGCCACTCAACCAAGCCTACATGGAGGAGGAGTTCGAATTTTACCTCTCCAACTCCGAGGCAAACCTCCTCAGTCCTCATCACCAATGCCAAGGGCAACGTCACGGCGCAGGCGGCCGCTGCCAAGCTCGGCCTCGCCCACGCCACCGCGAGCCTCAAGGACGCCATCGGCCCGATTCACCTCGCCGGAATCTCGGACGCTCTTCCACGTGCATGGCCTGCTCTACGGGCTCCTCAGGTCCCTGGCATCCGGCGCCTCCATCACGCTCCCCATCGCCAGGCGCTTCTCGGCGTCCACCTTCTGGGGCGACATGCGCCCAACGCCCACGAAGAATGGATGGGGAGTTGAGTTGGGGACTGGACAGGGAAGGGATTGGGAGATTGGGGGATTTTGGGAGTTGGGGACCGGATGGGGAAGAGATTGGCGAGCTGCTCGTTCGGGGAGTTCGTGAGATTGGGATTTGGGGGACTGGATGGTGAGGATTGGGGAGTGGGAACATTCAGGCTTGCGATGCATACCGAGCTTTTCAGCAGCTCGCGAGCTAACTCAGGCGCGGCTCGAAAAATTGTCGAGCTAAATCAAAAGCTTAGCTTGGCTTGTTCGCATCACGAGCCTGAGCCGAGCAGGCTCGCGAGCCTCAAGATTTATTTCCACCCCTAAGTATTACCGCAATTCGATAAAGCAAGTATATGGTAGCCGTGGGATGCAAACCAAACGCACTCAAAATCATTTGCCGTGCAATCATTGGCCGTGCCCTCTCCGCTTTCATCAGCTCAGAGCAGTAGAGAACCAACGCATCGACGGATCCTCTTCCTGCTCGCTTGGCACTCCCAAATGCGACAACCAATGGAAGAAACCAAGGGCGCCCCCTCTCATCCTCCCCTCCACGTCGTGGTGTTCCCATGGCTGGCCTTCGGCCATCTCATCCCCTTCCTCGAGCTTGCCAAGCAGCTGGCCAAGCGCGGCCACACCGTCACTTTCCTCTCCACGCCGGGGAACATCGCGAGGCTAAGTCCGATTCCCTCGGAGCTGTCTGATCGCGTCCGTCTCGTCTCGTTCCCCAGGCCGGACGTCGACGGCCTGCCAGAGGGCGCCGAGTCGACGGCCGACATCCCGCCGGAGAAGGTCGAGCTCCTCAAGAAGGCGTTCGATGGCCTCGCCGCGCCTTTCGCCGGCTTCCTCGCCGAGGCCTCCTCCCGCGGAGAGGGAGGGGAAGGTTTCCGCAAGAAGCCTGACTGGATCATCATCGACTTCGCCCACAACTGGCTCCCGCCCATCGCCGACGAGCATAAGGTTGGTGCCTGCATGTGTCATGATGCATTGAGGATAGTACTAATCCTAGTTATTTTGCATTACAATTATGCATGCATGATTTATGAGAAGTCAGATTTGGATGTTGATTTTAGGTGAAATTAGAGAGATTAACATACAGTATAAGTAGCGGAAAACAGATCTTACAAGCGATTTTTTTTTTTTGAAAATGCTAAAAAAACAGCCAAATGATTTCCCACCTCTAAATCAGTTCAGATTGGCACCAAGATTCGTGCACCCGAGGGCTCGTCTCGTCACTAGCAACGGTAGATTCCGGCTGGACCCAAGCTAGGGCTAGGGTTCACCTGGGTTAGAGTCGATGTTCACTAGGACGCTAATTTCAGATTTCGCGGTGGTGGCCCGGCTATAAGCAGTGGCGATGGCGGGGTCGTAGTGGCGTCACCGGTAGTAGAGGTTAGCAGAGAAGACAAGAATAAGAGAACATTACTACACAGCGTATAGGTGATACTTTATTTATGGCGGTTTTTCTGGACCCAGATGTTATCCATTAGAAGATTGACGTCGAGTATGAGAATCGCATTGCCCCCGCCACTAATCGGACCATCAGTGTAATAATCTACTCGATCCTGAATCTTCTGAGATCGAGTTTTATTTGTTGAGGTCGACAATGGCGCTGGGGTGAGTCACTGCGAAAGTGAAGCATTCCATCTCCTGTTTGCCACGCAACTACGTCTGATGCTGCTCTTAAAACCTGATTAAGACTGTCTTTATTTTTTTCCACCCTGTTCGTTTCAAACTTAAATGTGTCATAAATACTTGTCGCCTTGGATATCGATGTGGTTTACAAAACGCAGTTTTAACAACTAATTTTTGTTATAATATAATTATAAAACCCAATATAATTATAACATTATGAAAGTAGTTTTCGAGACAAATCTATATATATGATTTTTATGTATCTAATTTAAATATTTAAAAAGATATTGACATTTAAAGTCTAAAAAATTTAATACCTATGTCCAAAACAACAATTATTTGTGATTGGAGGCCGAGTGCTAGATTAATCAAGTGATGAGACGGGATTACAAAGATTCAATGCTAATGATGGTAACGTACGTACTAGCAAGCTCTAGAGTATGTGTTTGTGTGTATGTATATAATTCAAACCAGTGGCGGAGCTAGGAAGTTTTTGGAGCCTGGGCAGCAGGCGATGCTGGAGCGACGGCGGCCGAAGGAAGAGCATGCTGGAGCTAATCTTATCTCTTTCATTTTCTGAACTACTACTAGTTTCTTTGCAGGAATCATCATCTACGAGCGGCCACTGGCCAGCATTTCAAGCTCAACGGCATGGAGTCCTAAATAAACAGACGGCAAAATTTGACCCGAGGTATGCAGACCCTGATACTAATAAAGTTTCTGTCCTGCGAATGAGAGATAAATGTGCTAGCATTCAGTTATATGCGGAAAAGATCTTATGAGTTACTCCACAATGTCCTTCGACAGTGGCGGAGCTAGGAAGTGGCCGAAGGAAGCCCGGGCATGGGCCCGGCCTGGCCGGGCCTTGGCTCCGCCACTGATTCAAACTAAATTTGAGTATATTTTTTGAATGTTTCAGTTTTAGGGTATGTATGCACATATATAACAATTCAAATAGCTCCGTTTTTAAGTGGTTTTTGGCATAAGCTAGAAACCATATATAACTAATAAAAACTAAAAGCTGAAATCTGGATTGGACATGCTTTTGCAGCTTTTTGCTAAGGGAAATTAGTTATTTATTAAACGATCTCTTATAAAAATTATAGCTGCTTTTTAGTCTAAAAAAATAAAATACAACTTTTCAGAAAAGCTAGCACTCCTCAAACATGTCCATAATCATGGGCAGTTGAAATCGAACCACTGGACTCCCTTGCGCACAGAGGCAATGATCCGAAATGCCAAAAGCAACCTTAAGAATATCACATTCCCGTCCTTCCATTGCTTCCTCACCCAGGGTTTCAAAAACTGAATTTAAAAAACCGATTTGAAATTCGCGGTATGAAAACCGTAAAACCGCTCAAAAACCGAAGTGTTAGGAAATCAAAAAAATTGAAAAAAAATCAAAAACTGTTTGATTTTCAATGAAAACTGCGGTTTTTCACGAAAAACCACTTGGTTTTCATCGAAAAACAACCCGACCAATTAAATATTCTTTAAAAACGGTTTTTGAGCGGTTTTCAATGAAAACCGTGGTTTTTCTCAACAGTTTTCGAACACATAAATTTTTTCAAATTTTTTAATTTTTTTTAGTTAAACCAGATTGCCGAACGATTTTGAATCTCAAATCAAAGCGGCAGGTTTTCGGCAGTTTTGCTGGTTTTAAACCCCTATATATCCTCGCCACCGCTGGTCGAGGATACCGCTGCATGTAGTATCGGGGCGGGGCGGTCCACCGCCGTGGGAATTCGTTGGATCTATTGCCTTCACAGCCGAATATCACTGGTTTTTTTTTGGAAGGAAGCTCGCCGGATTGGGCATGGCTACGGCCGGGGCCACAAACAACGAGTGAAGGATGGCTTGGTCAGGATAATGAGCTGGTGCGAGGTCGATCTCATCCCATCAGCGAGGAGAAGATGTTAAGGATTGGGCTCCTTATCCTCCTCAATCGGCTGGTGCATGGCTACGGCCTTCTCCTCCTCAAAGCCTGACTCGGCCAGCAATGTCTGAATGCGCGTATCACGTGGTGTATATATATATATATGTAGGAAAATGATTCCATACTCGCAGGTGTACGATCTCCACCTTCAGTATACCATTTAAATGATGTTGTTATACCTCTTTATCTTTTTGAGTATACTCTAATACTAATTATAAGATACTATAAAGTGAGTTTTACGAAAAATTTCATTAAAGTCCACCCTTTAAAGCAATATTTATTTATACATTCCTTTTACATATGAAAAAGGGTCTGTAGTAAAAAAAATTAAAGGGTTCTCATGAAATTTTTTCAACTATGTTGCATTGGAGTATCTTAGAATTATTATTGGAGTATACCAAAAGTGATAAAGGAGTATATATATAGTAGGGCCTGATCGCCCACTTGCTCACAGCGCCACGCGACACGCTGTCGCCCGGCGAGGCTGATCGCCTACACGCCGCCAGCCGCCACCTGAGCGGTTGCAGCGACGGGGCGTGATCGCCCTTTGCCGCCAGCCGCCACGCCAACACGATCGCCCGGCAGCAGAGCTGATTGCCCACCGCTTTCGGCAGTATCATGCCAGCGGTCACCGTGGCCCCTTCCAGCAGATGATGGAGAGGGTACCGTGCAAAGTACGCCGACAGTAGCCGGGCCGTCTGAGCGCGCGCCAAACCTTTCGACCTCTTTAATGCCGACATGCTCCGGACAGACCCACCACTTCATGCATGCCGCTCGCCCTCTTCGCTTCCACGCATTCTCGGGACTGGCGTCGCGACTTTGTATTTTCGCGAACCGCCCGGCAAGAAGAAACCTATTATCGTGCGCCTGTGGCGCATTCACGCTCTTTTGGACTCCTTCGTCTTCTTCCTTTCTTTGCTTCAACTTCCTTGCCCTCAAATTTGCTCAATAGCTCCAATGGCGCAGACTTTCCTTGCTTCAACTGTTGACGAGGAGAGGCAATCGCGGCTCTCCTGGATCGCCCCCGAGGGTTTCCTTTGATTACGCCATGGCACCTCCACGCCGCGTGTGAAGCTGGGGAGATCATCGTCTTCTCTTGGGCGCTGTTGGCGAGCCTGGTCCCGCCTTTCTCCGAATTCTTCCTCACCGTCCTCCACTTCTATGAAATCCAGCATCTTCACCTCACCCCCAACGCCGTCCTCATCCTTTCCACCTTCGCATACCTCTGCGAAATGTTTGCGGGGGTGATGCCGAATCTTCCTCTCTTTCGTTACTTCTACACTCTCCGCGGCTCCACCGATGGTGGGGTCGTGGGGAGCTGCCATTTCCGCCTTCGAGACAGATCAGGCTCCCGCTACATCCCCTTCCAGACAAAGACCAATAAAAGGCATGGCGGAGCGACTGGTTATACGCTGACGACGACAGCGGCCTTGACACCATGGGGATACCCTCCGCACCGGTGAGGGCCAATGAGAATTAGGGCTCACCCATCGACGAGACGGCGGAGCTCCAGGCAATGGTGGCCTGCATCGACTGGCTACGGGACTCCGGGCTGACCGGGGCACTGGTGGTCCGGGACTTTGTGACCTAGAGGATCAGCCCCCTATGCTGGCGCGCTCGACCGACGTAGCAGTATACGAGCGACGACGACATAACCCGCACCTACCCGGGCCGTAAGTTTCTGTTCTTCTTTTTCTTTTGATTTCACGTGATCGCCATCAGTTGGTAACCCTTTCTCTTTCTTCAGGCGCAGGAAATTTGGACGCCCCTTCCATCGTCAAGTGGCTGGGCAGGTTGGTCCCGCCCACGCCAGGCGGTTTAGATTTCTCGACCGAAGCCCAGCCATTGTGCGATCTGGAGTTCGCGGAACGTCTCTGGATCATCAAGTCTCCCCTGGCGAGGGACTCCACCGAGCCCGCGACGCTGCCGCCTCGTGGCCCCATGACGATCAAGGACCCCGCCCCCGGTGGACAACCAGAGTGCGGGCAAGCGACCGTCCTCCTCGGACGCCTCGGGTGCAGGCCCTAAGAGGCCCCGCACCGATGACCGGACAGTCGCTCCTTCCAGTTCCACCGCGCTTCCGAGCACGGCTGGAACAGGGTCTTCATCCGCTGCAGCGGCGCCTTCCGCTCCTGCCCCGGCGTCGACTTCATCTGCACCTACTCCACCGGCGTCGAGAGCCCTCTCCACCACTCCACAGGGAGGGCTAAACCTTCCTGCGTCCTCCATCCGCTTCCCGGCGCTCCCAAGGACGGCTCCCAGCAGCGTCACGCAAAGCCAGGCACCCGCCGGAGCGGCCGGAGATCCTGCCCGTGGTCCGCCCGGCACCCCGGAAGTAGTTCAGGGGGATGTCGCCGACGCCGGCACCTCCGCCAGCCCTTCATCGAGTGCCCTCGCTGCCCCGCCTCTCGATTGGCAGTGCTGCTCACTGAGCTTGGCAGCGTCCATGCTTCAATGGGCACCTTCTTCACGACGGCCACCCAGCAAGAGGCACAGTTGAGCCAGCAGATGGGGCGGCTGCGCGATGAGCTGGCGCAGGAGAGGGAGAGAGGGGCGGTCCTGCTCGCCCAGGAGAAGGCGAGTGTGGCGACCCTGCTCGCCCGGACAGAGGAGGCCGAGGTGGGACGGAAGAGGGTTGAAGATGAATTGCGTCGCTCACTGCACAACCTTGCCGTAATGCTCCGTCCTGCGTACAATCGCATGGTTAGGAGCCTGCGGCCCTGGGGGTGGAGCTAAGCGATCCGCTGGAGCTTTCGGTGATGCAGTACGCCCTCAGCGTCACCCACGTCGCTGATGCTCTCGCCGTCCTGCCCGCCGCCCTGTCCGCCCACTCTGCCAGAGAGGGGCGAGAGGTCGCCATCGCCATCGCGGGGTATGTGCTGGCCTGCTGTGCCAGCCGCGACGCCATGTCCATCGTGGCCGGCATCGAAGGCGACGAGGCCCAGGCGCAAGCTTGTGTGCGAGGAGCCTCGGAGCACGTGGCTGGGCTGATGACGGTGGTGGACCCGGCCCTTGACGCGACAATGGAGGAGGAGGAGGCGGAAGACGATGCCGAGCACATCCAAGTTGCCGATGAAGAATGATGGCCCAGACAGCCCTCCTTGTTTTCTTCGTTCCTTTCTTTCTTTCTTTTTTGCTCTAACCATGTAGATACACCCTTTAGAAAACTTAACGAAATTGTTATCTTTCGCGTTTACCTGAGTGCTTGTTTGTGAGTATGTTTGCCCACGTTTGCTTGCCTAAGTCTCCGGGCGACCAGCCCCCTGACTTCGCCATGATGCAGGTCTGGGGGTTTAGTCTAGGTTGATGCTCTAGCATTCTTCCTGCACTTGCACGCAACCGCTACAAATACAAGCAGAAGTTACACAAGATACACAAGGGACATATCAAAAGATCATAAGCCCCAGCGCGTGTGGTTGTCACTGTCCCATTGTCCTTCGGATCTTAAACCCTTGCGATCTCTCAGAACCTGACCACAGTGCTACGTGGCAAGGCAGTAGGTTCCCAAGGGTGGTTTTGGGCCGGCGGTGCTCGCGGTGACAACTCGGGGTGTGCTAGCCGCATGGAACACCGTGCTGAACTCGACCCCCGGGTCGCCCGTCCCTGCTCGACGCAAGCGCTAAGCGTTACCGCTTATCGACAAGGAGCCGCCAGGCTATCGGTACCCATAACAACCACGCAAAGCGCGGCCCACCAGGGCCAAATGGGACAGACAAGGAAGATTTATTTGAAACCCGTGAGGCAAACAACTTAACTTATTACTAGCCGTCGACTGACCAGCTAAATGGGGGAAAAACCCACTCCCTGGCTGATCAGAGCAGACCATCGGGCACTTACAAATCTCAGGGTAGAATTTCCGCAAAATCTCTAAGTTCTGGGAGTTCGCCAGCTCTTGGCCATCCTCAGTGGCCAATCGGACCGCCCCGGGTCGAGAGACTAAGACCACCCTGAAGGGGCCCTCCCACAGGGGAGACAACTTGTTGCGACCGACCAAGGCGTCTGGTCTGCACAGACAAGGTCGCCCATCGCTAGTGTTCTCTTGTGGACCCGGTGGCGTGGTACCGCTTTGAGGTTCTGCTAGCATCGAGGCAAGACGTGAGTCGCCGACGCACACCTCCTCTAGGAGGTTGACTTCTTCGGCGCCGATCTTCTTGGCCCTCCTCATCGAACATCGAAACGCGGGGAGCCTAAAAATAGCTTGACGGAAGGGCGGCCACTCAGAGACCAGAAGAAAGGTGTCTCTCGGCCGCCTACTGGGCGTGGTTCGGCGACCACAAGACCGCCTAAAAGTTCTTGATCCATCGTGACCCTCGCCAGGAGCGGTCAAATGCTCTGGTCTTGAGGCCCCTCAACACCAACGCGTTGGCACGCTCTGCCTGGCCATTACTTCTAGGGTGGGATACCAAGGCAAAGCACACCTTGGTGCCTATCTCTTCGCAGAACTCCAGGAACACCATGCTGGTGAACTGGATGCCGTTGTCAGTGATGATGCGGTTGGCGGCTCCAAAGCGGGTGAATATCCTGCGCATGAACTTGATGGCAGCGAAGGCCGTGATGGCGCGCACTGCTACCGTTTCGACTCATTTGGTGAATTTGTCGATGGCGACGAACAAATGGGTGAAGCCCCCTGTGGCCCGCGGGAACGGGCCCAGAATATCTAGCCCTCAAACCGCGAACGGCCAAGAGAGCGGGATGGTTTGCAGTGCTTGGGCTGGTCGGTGGGTCTACCTGGAGTAGAATTGGCACGCCTCGCATCTCCTCACTAGGTCGCAAGCATCCTGGAGGGCAGTAGGCCAATAGAATCCTTAGCGGAACGCTTTTCCGACTGGACATATGGCTCCTGCACATGCCTCCATGGATATCAGAGAGCAGGTTGCTCCCCTCTTCCCAAGTGATGCACTTCAGAAGAATTCTGTTTCTACTCGGGCGATATAGGTCCCCACCTACCAGAGTATAGTAGTTGGCCTTACGTGCAATTTTCTCGGCTGATGCATCATCGTCGGGGATCACTTGGTCCCGCAGGAAGGCTAGGATCGGATCCATCCACTGACCTTCCCGGCCAAGTGTAGCGATCACACGGCGATCGCCTTGGTACTCCGCTTGGCTAGCTTTTTCCTGTGCCGCACTGCTGGCACCGCAGCTTCTTCCTCGAAACCGGGCTAAGGCAGGCGTCGCTTCCCTCCTCGACCGGAGGCCGCGACAGTTGCACCGCCTTCCCCACCTGAGTCGAAGGCCGAGATAGCCGCACCATCGTCCCCACATTGAACGGGGGTAGCGACGGACGGTCACGTAAGTCTTTCTTCAAAGACCCCGACCGGAACAGTGGCTCTTGACGACGCGAGCTGTGAAAGCCTGTCCGCCATGTGATTGTCGTGCCGGGGGATATGGATATGTCCCAGTCCTTCGAAGTGGCGCTCCATCTTCCTGACCTCCGCCAGGTACGCCGCCATGGTGGGATCAGAGCATTGAAATTCCTTTCGCATTTGGTTCATGACCAGCAGGGAGTCGCCTTTGACTTGTAGACGCTGGACGCCTAACGCGGAGGCGGCGTGCAGCCCTGCCAGTAAATCTTCATACTCGGCAGTGTTGTTGGTGGCCTTGAAGTCCAAGATGACCACATACCAGAAGATGTCTGGAGCGTGATATCTAGAGCCGTGATATCTGGAGCGCCCGAAACGTTTTGGAGGACAAGAGGTTGATGGAGCTTCTTCCGTCCACCAGCACCCCCAAGCTTCACGTTTCGAATCATGGGTGAAACCACGATCAGAAGGTGACCCAGGCAGGCAGTGCTCTCAGGGTGGTCGGCCCGACTGAAGGTGATCGACTCCTCCGACCACTTCAGCAGCCTACACGCCCCTGGGTTCGGTACAGTGGTGCAGACTTCCCTCATCAGCCGCTTGTACCTTGTGTTGGAGGGATAGGTGGCCGAGCCACCGTGCGCTCCACCCGCTGAAAAGCCAACGGGGCGGCGTCTCCATCCTGATCGTCGTCGCGGGGACGACGCTCCTTGAGGCGCTGCTCCACCATCTTGCTCACAACCTGGTAGCTGGCCAGGTCATGCGTGTTGGACCTGTGGATTGGGCAGTAGGGCCTGCCCTCCTTGTCCTCGCGGCGATCGTCTCGCCAGTCATTGCGGTCATCCCGCCGGTCGTGGCGGTCATCTCGCCGGTCGCGGCGGTCGCGCCATCGCGACCTGGTGTCCCTATGCTTTGCGCTCATGATCGGGACCTGTCCTCTGCCGCGCAGCGCTTCTTCTTCCTCGCCAGGAGCCGTGCCCTTCGAGGTCCTAGCTCCGTCTCCGCCGTGACCACCGGCTGGGCCGGGCGCCTTCCTCTGAGCTTCCGCCGCCCGCGCGCACTTGTGCTCCAGGGAGAACAGCTTGGAGGTGGTGGTCATGTTGCGGGTAGCCATCTTCTCCCGCATCTTGTGGTCTCGGACGCCCCTTCGGAAGGCGATGACGATGGACTGCTCGGAGATCCTGGGGATCGTGTTGCCACAATAACTAAACCGCCGGATGAAGTCACGCAACGACTCCCCTTTCTCCTGCTCGAGGGCGTGGAGATCATCCTCCACGCCCGGTTGCGTGTATGATCCTTGGAAGTTGGTGACGAAGAGGTCACACAGTTCTTCCCACAAGTGCACCGACCCTCACGGAAGGTTCAGCAGCCAAGAATGGGCAGATCCTGTTAGGGTCATCGGGAAGTAGTTGGCCATGGCCTTTTCAGACCCGCCCGCGGCCCGCACCACCGTTGTGTATATCTGCAAGAACTCCTCCGGGTTGGTGGTGCCGCCATACTTCTCGATGGACGCCGGGCGAAACCTCTCTGGCCATGTGATGCAGCACAACCGACTAGAGAAGGCTTGGCACCCGACGCCGTAGGGGGAGCTACGCCATCCACCTGAACCCCGGCCCGGAGACCGTGCCGGGGAGCGCGGATCTTGGCTCCCCAAGGATTCGGAGGAGAGGGTCTCCTCCTTATCCCGAGAGTGGGTATCGTTGGAGCAGTGGTCACCATCAGGAGTCATCCGCCTATAGCGGTTTGCCTCAGGCGCGATGGCGGCGGTAACGTCGTCAAGCAAATCATCGGCGGCGATACCGGGCGGCGCCTCCAACCACGCCTCAAATCCTCACGGCCTCCACGGTGCCCGGGAGACGCGCAAGGCGACATGTCACAGCCAAGCACGGCCCTCTCAGATCGGGGTCCGTGATCCAAAGAAGCCCTTTCTTTGCTCGGCCCTCTGCCCAAGCGCTTCCCCGCTCGGGTGGCTGGAAGCTTGGGTGCGATTTGTACGCATAACCCCGATCGTGGGGCATCGGAGGAGCTCGCCGCCAGCGCCCCACGTAGCCGGGCCACGTCTTATCGTGGAAGCGATGTCTCGTGAGTTACGGCGTGGCGGGTGTTCCTACAAGTTCCACCGAGGGTGATCCAAGAGGAGACAGACGCATGCGTGTTTTGGGTCGAGTGGCCTCTTCCATAGCTAGCCGCCGCCAACCAAAGAACTCATTCTGCCGTCGGGACGACGCCACCCGCCCGGAGAGGCGCGGAGATTGCCGCCGCCCGACAGGAGTGCCGGGATGCGTCGCAGGCGCTGCTAGCCTCCACCGATTCTTCTTGCTGAAAACGTGAACCCGCCATCTTCGGAGGCGGGATCCTTCCGAATGGATGACCAAGATCCGCCCGAGAGACAAAAGAGTGAGCCAACCGCTACCCCCTACTTGGCGCGCCGCTGTCAGCGTTTTTCGTTGGCCAGCTATTATGCCTCGAAGGGATCCGAGGTTCGATAGAGGGGATCTTCACGGACGGACACTTACGGGCTCTCTCGAGGGATCCGCACAAACAAAGATTAAAGAACACGTTGATATACCCAGGTTCAGGCCCCCGATGCGGGTAATAGCCCTACGTCCTGCTTCGGCTCCCGTTAATGTGTTTTGGGGGGACTACAAGTACACAATCCACACCCCGGGTTCTGCTTGAGCTCTCCCAGTGCTCTCCCCTAGCTTCCTTCGGTTCTAAGTTCTCTGGTCATCCCTTCTTTCTCCTCCTAGCTCTTTTTTCTGCCCCCCTCTCCCATGCACCGAACCCCCCTTATATAGGCCGGGCTGGCTCGGGCATGTGAGAAGGATGACATCACAATGATTACACTTCATTTATTACATCAGTCGTTGTAGCCCCATCCTCTGGCCTCATTCTTCGCACCATCGTCTAACTCCTTGATCCTTGACGCAAGTGACAGTATAGGATAGGTTAGGTGCAGAGACGGCGAAGGATAAGCTATCGTCTTTGTCGTGGGCCATGCACATTTAATGGTTACGACACGGGTGTCGGGGAGAAGACTCCGGTAAAGCTCCCTATTCCGCCGACATCGCCTTCATGCGACCGGGCGGTGTACCCCTAGTACCTTCGGCTCCTTCGATCGACCACGAGCCCGCCGCCCAAAGCCAGCAGGCCTAATTGCCCACCGCCGCGAGCCACCATGCGACGTGATTGCTCGTCAGCAGGGCCTGCTCACCATGCCGCCACGCGGCGCGCCTGCTGCCGCCCGCCACGCCGATGCGGTCGCCCGGCAGCGGCGTGATCGCCACTTGCTCGACAGCGCCCGCAGCCGCGGTCGCTCGGGCAAGAGGGCCTCGATCGCCCATCTGCTTTCGCCAGTCATGCGTGCTTCACGGCCACCGTGGGCCCCTTCTCGACAGGCGGAGAGGGTACCCTGGCGCAAAGTACGCTGACAATTATAATTTCATCGGGTTTTATAAATATATTATAATAAAAATTAGTGGTCAAAGGTGTGTTTTGGAGACAGTGCCGATGTCCAGGAAGAGTAGTGCAATAATTCGATGACGACCCTCCTTGTGTTGACATGCCATATTATTATGCACCTAAGCATAAAAAATGCTATTCTATGGTCCATCAACTTCCGTGGGTTAAAACCCACATCTCGCCTATGTTAAGGATGGTCAAAGAAAACCCAACACCTCCCACCTCTGTCAACGACCGACTATTTTTGTGCTCAGACGACACAATAATATTTTGGCTTAGGTATAGTAATGCTAATTTTTGTTGTAGTAATTATTTTTTTACACAATTAAAATATATTAATTATGTATCTCTTTTTGCCATGCACATTTTTTCTAGTAAAACACTTCAAATAGATTGTAAATAGGATAAATTGTTTACAAGATATTGTTGTTCAAAGTTTGCAATCAACTCATGTTTCTCCCTCCACCTACCCCTTTATTCTTAGTTTAACCATAAATTAAAATGCATTCGGATTTAAATGTGGTATCTATTTTTTATTACCACCGCTATCATGTGGATATCATGCACCATGGCTAGGTTTGACAGTAAAATCTAACAACTCATCCAGGAAATTGAAATGCATTTGACAGTAAATTTGGTCTATTTTTTTATTTCCACTATCACATGGCGAGGGGAGAGTGACAACAAAAAGCTGGCCGGTGGGGTCCTCGGCATGTGCGGCCCACAAAGAATGGTCGCGACATCGGGCATTTAAATCAAAGATGTCGCCAAAGACATTGTAGGAGGTCCCGATTTCCAAAAAGTTGCTTGGTAGTTTAGACAATCCAAAAGTAGTCTTAGGCAATAAAGGAAATTCTAGAAAATTTTGTAGAGTTAGATCAACAAATGGGGTTTCTATTTTTCTTGGTTTCACTCTTTTTTTTGTTGTATTTTTCAAATTAAAATTTTTGCAAAAATGTTGTTTTGATCACTATTTGAATTTTTAAGGCATTTTTAATTTGTGCAAAACTTGTGAAAAATTCATATTTATTTTTCTAAGATATTATATTATTTTAAAAATTATTTGTGAGACCATGTTCCAAGAACGTAAATCTCCATGTGCACACAGTACTAGCCTTTGGATTAGTAGCTAGTACACATATGTTTACAACATCGATATCACAATCAAATAGGATATAAAAACTGCAGTGAGATATAATTATACAGAGCATAATATAGTAATACATTACAGCGGAAAAGCCAACAGAAATATCCAAAAGCCACGTAGTATGCCCAACCAACCCGCAGGGATCTGACTAAGCCAACCCTAGAAAAAATCATCGTCAAAGTCCCCGCGCCTGCCTGAAAATATGAGTCATCCAGCATGCTGAAAGCTTCATCTTCTGAGACAACGTAGATAGTAAGTTTGAGTACATTGGTACTCAGCAAGACTTATAGTGGTTCACAAATGCATATAAATAAGCATGCAGGCTTAAACAATGAAAGGCACTAGGTTATTTTACAGTTGCATAAAGAAACATGAACATATGATAATAATAGATTGCAAACCAGAATTTATAAAATCGCTAAGGGATAATGTAACAATACAAAAGTATTTTCAACCCATGAACAGTCTACCCGACTGCACAACACAGAAGTGTCGTTCCTTTGACATAAAGGATTGGTTGCTAAAATAGTTTCAAACTGAAACCCAATTTCATAATATCAAATTCTAACATTGGGATGACTTCACCAAATGCCTATGACCATGGGCACGGCTAATCAATTAGGTTTTACACTCTGCAGAGGTGTACAGCTTTACCCACAAGGAATGATCAGCCTTGCAAGGAGATCATATATAGCAGTTACATTATCTAGACATGACTTTGATCCGACCAGGGACGATAAGCCCTCGCCATAGAAACAGAAACTCTCACCTAACTCGTGAATCCACTTTCAATACACCAACACACCATCTCTGTTCATGACAAAGCGTATACCGTTGCACCGGTATGCATTTACCCACACTACAATGTGGAAACCTCTCACAAGTAATCCAGAACGGCGTGCTTCTACTAGCTCCCGCCTACCAAAGAGTAAAGCCATGTCTAGATAACTTAATAGGCTAAGACTGCCCCATAAGAGCCCTTGTGGTTGCATGGAATTCTTGGATCAATAGCGTCCCATTACTCGGTCTTTAATTCGACACGGGCAACATTTCACCGTACACTACGTGCAATTCCCTTTGCACATCCGGCTATTGCCAATAATCAACAGCATCAAAACCATATTTTATTTTGGGTTTTTATCAAATTACCAGCAACCTTTGTCCAAATGACAGTCGTTCATTTAAACAGTTTTGGAAAGGAACAATTCCAATTTAAGTATGGCTAAGCAATTATACTAAGCTAGCGATTATACCCAAAATGATATTAATTATGTCTAAACCATACTTAAGGTTACAAGGTTCACATATCCATACAAATTAAGAAAATCCACATTATACAGGGATAGTTATTTGCTCTACCCAAATTAGCCATTTTACGGAGAATTACACATATGCATAATATGTTGACAAAAACAACATATGGTAGGTGAAGTATTTGGTTCAACATGGTCAATGGGTTGCTTGCCTTGCTCTTCGTTGTCTGGCTCAAAATCTGGGTCCACAGCAAGATCTCCTTCGTCAGGAACATTGGCGTCTACACGTCGCACAACAGGAAATAATAGAAATCAGAAATTAAAAGGGCAAAAAGAAAATAGATAGCAAGACTAAATAAAAATCTTCATAGAGAACAGGGGTTACTTTTGTGAATTTATTAGTTTTATTTTACGAATTCAAGAAGCTAAAGTTATGTATTTTTTTATTTATATTTTCGAATTCAAGATGCAAAAATTATTTAAGATTATAATGATTCGACCATTACAGGCATAAGGCAGGTTCTTACCCTTAATTAGAATTCAGATTCAAAGCAATATTTAATTAAAATTTTAATTACTTAACAGCTGACCTTTCTCATTGTTGGCATATATATATGAACACACACACACACACACACACATATAATCCATGCACAACCACATGAACATAATCTGACTTATACTACTTCCATTCCTTAACACATTTTGTTTGTTAGGAATTTTAATAAACTTTACATGTCCTTTACTGAGTATGCCCAGCAATCCATTTATACTGTTCACAATTATGAAATATTTCTATTTCTTAAAATATTCAATTTAAACCATATACATGTCACCTTGCATAAAATCTATTTAGCAAATGTAGTAACTTAACTTGAAACACAAATGTTTTTTATATATTCAAACTCTTCTGAGCATGAGGATTTTAGAAAAATTTATTTTTCTTTATTTTGCCTAACATTAAAATAATCATTTTCTTGGTGCATTAAACCTTACTTAAGTATTTTTATTATTAAAATCATGCAATAAATATTTTTGAAATATTTTTGCATATTCTGAATCCATTAGATTTTATATGCTTTTAGAAATTTATTTCATTCAATTTGGAGCTTTAGTTCAAAAGTTATAACCATTTGAATTGTCTCGGGATTGATAATTCACTGGAAAAAAATGAAGACGCGCTTTCTCTGCTGGAAAACACCTTGTCTGTGTGTGCTATCCTGTTCGACTTGGCCCGAGACACTGACGATCCAGACCTACAAGTCAGTGCGAGTGAGAGAGAGTGCGGCGAGACTCTGACCGAGCGGTCCCGCGTGGTGCTAACCAAGACTGACTGACACGTGGGACCCATCGGTCAGTGACTCGACCAGACGCAAGTGACTGACAACCGACCCCACCTGGCACTGACACGTTACAGGGGAGCTCGGTTTCTTCCTCATCGTCGGTGAGCTAGCTCTGCCACGATGGAACGGGTAACACCTTGAGCTTCAGCACGACGAGGTGTACTCGGGGATGATACCCATTCGACCAGAGGTGGCCGGGAAAGGGGTCGCCACCATGGGAGGGGGGCGGTGCCATGGCCGATTGCTCGTGAGCTCATCACCGGACATCATTCCCTTGGACATGCACGGGTTAATCTTCAGTGAACCTAGTGAATCTCATTTTACCTGCGAACGGAGTCGAAGAAGAACTAGAGGAAGCTGCCCACGGAACGCCGGAGTTGAAGAAGATGAGCAATGGAAGAAGGCGATTGCACTGGAATCAACTGAAGATAAGGGCTGGTTAGTGACTCTGGTGTTTAGGCGAAGCGTTAAGACCGAAAGATTTCAAAGATAGGTACCCAATTTGAACTCTGGCCGATTTCCCCCTTTCGGTTCCTCAGTGAAAGCAGCGAAGAACTGGGAAAGGAACTACGAGCTGGCTCGGTGCATGGCTAAGGGAAGAAAGGGGGACTCAATTGTGACGCTGGGGAGGTATTTATAGCTGGCCAAAAGGGTTAGCATTGCTTGGATGCCCAGTGATTATCAGCTCGGTTCGGCACAAAAAAATGTCGAGGTGGCTCGGTTCGTAATGGAGGCAGTATGGCACAGGAAGAACAAGGTAAGACGTGGCCGTGGCGAGGCGGTCCAAGCGCTGGTGATGCAACGATTTGGTAAGGTTCAATGGGATGAGCTCAATCGAGTTCGCTGAACTGAGGGAAGAGTTTACTTCGGTTGGTCGAATAGAGAAGAAGGAGATGGGTCTGACGAGTGGGTCCAGGGGCCATCGGTCAGCAGCTGAAAGCATTTTCCTGTCGCATGCCAGGACTGGAGTTTTCACGAAGCCGGATCCACCTGTCAGTGAGGCGAAGAGACAAAGGAGATAACTCCGGCTCGGACAGTTCTAGTACCAGACTTTATTGCGCTGCCAAATCATGGTAAAAAATTTTACCAGAAAATCTTACCTCTGAATTCATTTTTAGTTTGGGCAGAAAATGCAGTCAAACATTTTTGAAACTTTTTCTACGCTTATATTCAAACTAATCACTCTACTGTAAACTTTTCAAGTCAAAATATTTCACCATTATTTTATAACAATTCTGACATGGCAATTTCTAGATTTTTAGAGTTTCTATTTTTAAATTAGGAAAAGTCTTAAATCATATTATTAACTTATGATATTTTTACCAGGGGTAGACATGGTATTTTGGTTATCATGTTAATTTTTTACAGCTCCATATCAGATTCAAAATATTTTATTAATTCTGACAATGCATTATTTAGAATTAAAAATTGCCTCTTTATTTTATCTCTTCATTATTCCATGTATGAAATTTCATTTGGAGGCCAAAATTATTTACTTGCATGCTCAGAATTCTCAAGGTAAATTTTTCAAATTTTTACTTTTTACCTTTTTTTCTTTTTTCATTCCCCATTTCTCTTTTATTTGATTTTTATCATAACACAAAAATCCAAGAAAATCCAAATAAAGCAAACAACATTCAGAAAATCCAGAAATATTCACACTCAAATTTAAATATGATATTTTTACTGTTCTAAAATTTTTGGGCTGTTACATTATTTATCAGATTAGGTTATTTGAAGTTTTTATAAGTTTCTTTAGAATGCTCAAAATAGGAGAAAAATGAATTTAAATGTAGCAAATAAATCCAGTATAAATCCCAAAAATACATTAAAAGCATTCTAAGGCACTTTACATTATTTTCACATTTCTCAGGATGTTACACTGTTGGTGCATCATATACCATATCCCCATTTTGTGCCCAAAACCAATTTCTAAAACTAGTTTGAAAAATCAAAATCTAACCAAGTGTGGCATTTCATTGCAACACCTATGACTGGGGGCACGGCGATTCGAATAGATTTGATTATCACTATGTAGAGGACTTACAACTGTACTCACAGATATAACCATCTTATATTGTCTCTGCATTTTGCACTCAATATGATATAGTGTGACCCGAGAGGTTATAACAAAGCATTTACAATACCAAGCTCTAACATCACCCCAATATTGATCCCTCAAGGTATGGACGTCCATTATCATCATAATGAGACATTCTTGCATTTAGGGTGCAGTTGTGTACTCGAACATGGACGCCTGTTACCATCGTCCGCACACCCAAAAACTAACATGTAATCTACATTTTTGCAAGGATAATGCTGCCAGGTCCTACCCATAAGGACATTGTGGTTTGTATGATATGCGCTAGAATCACGGCACTTGAGTCAGTATTTAAGTACGCGAGCGAGACTATCAACCACCCAATCCCACACTACTTACAATTCACCTAAGACAAAATTGTTTTGTTTTCCATTGTTACCAATGCAGATTTTTCCTCAAGAACCTAAATCCAAAATGTGATAAACAATTTTCCAAAATGTTTCACCCTTTTCTAGTATTTTTCTAAATTTTTGACTAAGCATGGCTAAGCATTTTCTACCTAAATTAAGTCCCACCAAATATTTCTGGTAAATGGGTAAATACTCCTAGGGTGACCATGGTAAGAAAGTTTTGATTTCATGGAAGGGTTTATTCCAACAAGCGGCAATAACTAAGACCTAAAACTAAATACAGTGATTTTAATTGAACTAGGCATACATAAAATATTTCATAATGAAAACAATATAATATTTAAAAATTGAGATAAATATGATCAAAGGAGTGCTTGCATTGCTCACTAAGTGCTTGTTCTTGGTCTGGTTTGTTACACTCTCATACTCTTTATGGGCAACAGTCACCTGATCAGATCAGAGTTTGTAAGATACGACATAAGCGTGCATGGTTTCAAGAATAAAAAAGATAAATCTCATAGAGCAATCCAAAATAATAGTGATGTAGCAACCACGATGAGAGAGAAGTGACTTGGCAAAGCCAACCGCAAATTTTTTAAACACAACATCAAAAAAGTACAAGAGATTATCGCTCTCTCACAACCCTCTCAAACCTTTAGGACCCTTGGATCTTTGGTCTATATAAAAATCTTGTGTTAAAGAATACCATAACCTATAATCCTCTCACACACCTCTATTTTGGATGAGCTTCTCTTGCTTGCTTCTTGGTTGCTTGGGTTCTTTGTGGCATTCCCTATGAGTTTATATAGTCCCACCAAGTTCTTCAAAGAGAAATAGGAATCCTAATAAAATTAGAATTCATCTAGGACTTTTGATAGCACACCTTTCCAAATCCAAAAATACTAGATATGAGCCACCATGCTCCACATAGTTCAATTTGGAGTTAGTGCATTATGTTGGCGTCTAAATAGAAAACCAAATAACACAAATAAGTTCCAAAAAAATTCAAATAAAATCCAAAAATTACTAAACTGGCTCTGCAAGAAAGATCTTGAATTTAGAAAAACAATATAAGCAAAACCAAAGTCATTCAGAGATTGTATAAGAGAGAATGGGTGCTGGGGAGAAAATTGAGAAAAAGAGATCGAAAGCACTGTGTGCTACTCTTCATAATTATTTTTCTTTAATTCAAAATTTCTTGGGAAACTAATTATTTTTCTTTAATTCAAAATTTCTTGGGAAAATAGCTATGTGCTGACTGGTCGGGTCCACTAGTCAAAATTTTAATATTTTTTCAGCTAGACTGATAAGTGGAACCATAATGTGAGTGATACAAACTTTTAAACCAGTTTGATTTAGAGATCTAATTAACTTAGTTATCCATGTTAACATGTCATCGTCTAAGGCAAGTACAATGGTACGATGTTAGCTGTCTATATGCTTTGCAATGTAAGATTTCTGCTGATATGGAGGAGAGAGCATAACTGTCTTTTTGTAAAGAGACGACCATATAGACACTATAAAACACTATTATATGAGTTATTATCTACAATAACACCTTTTCATGTTATAATTAGAAGATTGTAGGCAGGGTTTTTTGTTTCGGTTTGGTACAGATATCGTCTCCCACCGAAATAGCCGAAATTTCGGAATTTCGGTGAAATTTCGGCCAAATTCAAACAAAAAACAACAAAATTCAAACAAAAAGCAACCAAATCCGAAATTTTGCCCTTCCGCTCTGGGCCAAAATTCCCGAAATTTCGCTGAAAAAAAATCCCTGATTTGTAAGATCTCATACAAACTTAAGATGTTTCATTGTAGAAGTTGTCTTTAGTTTTGTTTTTAAATGAGAAGTATTGCGGGATTCTTCCAACTCACGACGGGACTCCTCAATGAGCATAGCTTTATCCACCAGATGCTGAAAATCTGCATAATCATTGCTAATGACTTGTACCTTTAATCCTGGGTTGAGCCCACGCTTGAACCTTTTCTGGCGAGCATCATCTGTGGCTACATCTTCTGGTGCATAGCGAGCAAGTTGAGTGAACTTATTGAGATATTCACTCACTGACATCCCTTCTTGCTTTAGCTCCCTGAACTCATTCTTCTTCATCTCTACCTTTCCATCAGGGATATGGGAATGGCGAAAAGCAGCTGAAAACTCTGCCCAAGTGATGGTTTGAGGGTCATCATGGGCGGCAATGTAGTTCTCCCACCATTCAGCGGCGGTGCCTTCAAACTGATGAGCTGCATAAAGAACCTTCTCATGATCTGTGCACTGAGCAATAGCGAGCTTCTTTTCAATGGAGCGAATCCAATCATCTGCATCCAATGGTTCTGAGGAGTTGGAGAAGGTAGGTGGACGAGTCCTCATGAATTCTGCTAGCTTGGACTGAGGGCGAGCTGGAGGAGGTGCTTGACAGCAATAAAGAAGCAGCCTTTGATTTTGTTGGTTCAACAAATTTGCTAGGGCAATCGCAGCTTTGATTCTCATTGATTCATCATATTGTTCATATTCGCATCATTGTATTCATAAGTCGAGTCCGAGCTGCCAAGAAATGTCGCGAAGTTCTCGTCCGCTACTACAGGAGGTGGTGGCGGGTGGTATCGGCGTTAGCATTAGCATTGGCATCCATCGCTAACGCGACTGCCCGAAGCAGTGTCAACCATCTGCGATGCAGACAAGGGTTTAATAGGTAAGAGGGAAAAGCAATAGGAAAGTGGTAAGGTCATCTAGGGGAGAAGGTAATACCCAAGAACAAAGGTCAACCAAGGACATAGCCGAAAAGGCTACAAAATAAAGAACCAAATAAAGCTTTCAACTTAAGGTACAGTTGTAACACCGTACTGGAGGCAAGTGTACAACATACCCGGCACACAAGCACAAAAATTCTAGTATACGCAGACTAAGCGTAGCTAAACCAAAAGAGAATGGCATGCTCAAACACCATAGAGCACCACGAACCTATCTTATATGGTAGTCTTCTCGGATATACTCTCCGACGGCTTGATCATCATCCCCCTTGATTTATTTCCTTGCAGAAGATCCATGACTTTCAAGAAGTTTAATGGGATAAGATCAATTTAAATTTCAAAGAATGTTTCAGCAAAGGAGAGGAATGAGAACCTAAGAATAAGATGAGAAGAGACAAACTATTGAATACCAATTGGTTGGTTTGATTTAGAAAATAATTTTGAAGATCATGCTAACTAAGAAAGCGACCTCACAATCGATATGGCTCGATACTATCTCTGCGGGACCCGGATATGCAAATCGAAACCCTCAGGTATACCGCACTAGTCCATGATCACGCTTAGTGCACACAAAGGAAACATAGATGACATGTCATTCCATACATCGAAATAACTAAGAAGAAGCAAATTATTATTGAATAAAGCAAACGACCTTATAGTCAAGGTTCATACACCAATGCCTTTTGGCTTAAGAAACAAATAAATCATTGCGGCGGAAATAAAATAAGCTGGGGCTATTCGACATGCCACAGCAATCGTCTGGGAAGCGCCTTCCTAGTCGACGTAGTCTTCATAGTACTCCTCTTGATACTCATTACCGGTCCTTCCTCGGCAAGAATCGAACAACGGGGCATAAAGCCGTGAGTACAAACGTACTCAACAAGCCGTAGGGAAATGATGCAATATATTCATGCACGGCTTGACAAAGGATAGTTATATGGTTCATTTGCAGAAAGCAACAACTTGAATTTAAATACACTAAATAGATTGAAGGCAGTTTGAATAAAACAATAATAAATAATTTGATAAATCAATGGTAGACAACATGAACAGAATGACGAGGCATCACCCTACATCACTCGAAACAAGTATCAACCACACAATTCAGCAGTATAGCTTGAGACAACAAAACAACAGTGAACTCCCCGTTCACATCCCAACCATTCCACATTTCAAGAAAATACTCTATACCCCGTGTGAAATCCCCGGGCTTGTCCATGACCGCGGACACGGCTATTCGAATAGTTTACACTCTGCAGAGGTTGTACAGCTTTACCCACAAGACATGATCATCCCTTAATGCCAAGCGCTAAGAACACACTTCCTTTGGTGTGTCGGTAGAGAGATCACTACAAAGCCTTTACAATGCATGTCTAAACCCAAGATCGCCTCTAAGGTTTAGCCCTCGGGGCCCCCTCTTGAGCCATGTGAGTCTACTCGTCCATCTTGGACCCCACACCAACAACTAGCAATACTCAAGTCTGGACATTGCAAATTAATCAGCTAGGTCCGTCCCATACCGGACTTGTGGTTGCACGGTTAGGCCCAGTTCAATGGCGCACAAGATTAAGTCCTTAAATTGTCTCAGGTAAGACAGCCACATCCCAATGTGCCAAACAAAGACCCCTTTATCGCACGATCAATTGCCCAAGGAAACATTTTGTTCAACCCAAAACCAATGGCATCCCCCGCCATGGTACAACAAGTTTACAAAAAGGGTCAATGACCACAATTCAATATCTCATTAAGTCAAGATTAACATTAGCTCACAGTGATATGAATCCCATCGGACAACTAAGCATGGCTACGCATAGCTACGATAACCCAATGTGGTACTATGATTATGTCCAACTAATAATGTCCCAACCTATGGTTAACAATGGATACATGGCATTCCAATAGTCAAAGGGGCATACTCAAACAGTAAATAGCTACTCCTCAGAACTAGCATTGTTACACAAATAGCATGCAATTGTATAAAACAAAGTACTTTTGCAAACATGGGTTCAATATGATCAAAGGTCTACGACTTGCCTTGCTGTTCAAATGCTGATTCTTGATCTTCGAAATCTCCGTTCGCTCCTTCTGGATTCAAGGCGTCACCGAAAAATAAAGCAACAAAGCCAAATAAATACAAAATAGAGAAGCAAACAAGCTCAAAATTGAAAATAAATGGCTCTAGAATGTAGAGCTTGATTTTACAAAAATTTAGAAATTTGAATCGCTCCAATCGGAGTTCGGATTTAAGGAGAACGGCCTTGGAAGATTTAATTCAGAGAAAATCAGAAAATTTCGGTAAGGGTGACACGTCTTGGCTTGTGATTGGCTGGGATTTTCGGTTTTTCGGAAAATCAGAAAAAGAAAATAAATGCCGACTGACATGCGGGGCCCACATGTCAGTGGCTCGGTCCACGGTGGACCGGGATCACCGAGGAAATGGAAAGGTGGCACTGCAGACATGGCTGACGTGGCGGCTGACTGGGTGCACACGCGGCGTTGACTCAGCGGCCACGCAAGCGCTGACGAGATGGCCACATAGGCGAGCCATGCGTCACGCATCGGACGGCGGCGATCGGATCGGACGGCTGGGTGATGAGGACGCGGGGCTGGTGACGCGGCTCGGTCTGGGGCGTCGGATGGACATCGGACGGGCAAGAACTTACGGAGGCGCCCGACAACGAGCGGTGGTGATGTTCCGCCGGACCTGGGGAAGACGACTCCCGAATCAGCGAAATAACACCGGATCGGCCGGGAGAGAAAGCGGAACTGGGAGAGCACGTCGCGCTGAGTTCAACCGTGCAAGCGGCAACGGCGGGGATGCACCGTCGGCGAAGAAAACAGCGGCGAAAGGTTGCGGGCACGACGGGGAACTTCGGCGAGCTCTCGGGAGGAGACGGCGGCATCTCGGGCGATGGGAGAGGTGGCGGCGGGTGCGGAATGAAGTGGCGAACCTTGGGCTAGGGTCGGCGGTGGCTTTTAAAGCCTCGGGAGACGCGGAGAATTCGGAAACCAAGGGTGGCAGCGTGCGGCTCAAGGACTCCGGCGGCGGCTAGGTTTTTGGCTTGAGGTGCTACGTGGCATCATCTCGGCCGTTGGATCAAGATCCAATGGTGGCAGTGTTAGGGTTTTGCGATTGGGTCGAAGGAACAGTAGCGGGCCGGCGCGGAAATAGAATGGGCTGGGACAATTTCGGCCCGAGAGAGGGTTTTGAAAAATTAAAACGTTTTCCGAATTAGTTTAAATTCCAGAAATTCAAGTAAATGCAAATAAATTCAAATAAATAGCAAATAAATTCAGAAAAATCTCCAAAAATACAGAAAAATTCCTTGAAACACAAGGAACCCAATAAAAACTGGAAACCTTTGGTTTGATGCATAGATTAATCAAATTAAATCTTTTAATTATTAGAAAATTCAAATTAAGCTTCGGTTAATTTCAAGAAATTACAAATGATTCATTTTTTATTTTTAAACATTCCAAAACTCAAATTTTTGGGATGTTACAAATACCTCCCTAAAAATGTTTTTAGGCTCAGACAAATAGGAAAAGGCATTTTGAAATTCTGGAAATTCAGATATCGGCTCAAAAATTCTTAAATGACTACATTAAATATTTTTAGCCGGAGATTAAATTGAGGCTGTTACGCTTGTAATTAAAAAAATACCAATATTTTTACTCAAGAGGGTGTGAGCGAGCGAGCCCAAAAAAGAAAACCGAAAACAGGGACAATTCTTTTAAAAAAATGGAAACTATATGGTGAAAAGACTTTTTAACTATATGGGATTTGATAAACATCAACCGGATGTTTTTTTAGTTGAAATCACCCAAATCTAGAACCATTGGATCATTGTTGAGATTCGAGAGTATCGATTACATCCGATCCTATGATTTGATCCAACGGCCCGGTGAATTTGGATCCGATCCTATGATTTGATCCAACGGCCCGGTGAATTTGGATGTTCGGGAGTATCGATTACATTCGATCGTATGATTTGATCCAACGGCCCGGTGAATTTGGATCCGAAATCCAATGATTCTAGATTTGGATGATTTCAACCAAAAAAACATCCGGATGATACCTATACACTCCCTTTAACAATTTAACACTTACATGCAGCTACCAATTACCATGTTGCTGCAGGTGCCATGCGCCCATTTCAGCATCTACTCGGCGGCATTCCTTGCCTTCGTCGGCCCGAAGGCGGCGAACGACGCGCACCCCCGCACGGAGCCCGAGGACTTCATGACCCCACCGCCGTGGATCCCCTCCCCATCCCCACTCGCCTTCCGCCGCTACGAGGCCGAGTGGATCGCCGCCGCCAACCGTGCCAACGCCTCCGGCGTGTCCGACTTCAACCGCTTGTGGCAAGTGCTTGACCGCTCCCTGCTTTCCATCTACCGCAGCAGCCCCGAAGTCGAAGGCCAGTTCTGCCACCTTCTCACAGACCTATACAGCAAGCCCGTCGTCCCCGCCGGGCTCCTCCTGCCGTCTGATGCCACCAACGACGGCGACAACCGTGAAGCAGCACCTGACCTGATGCGGTGGCTCGACAAGCAGCCCGCGAGGTCCGTGGTTTACGTCGCGCTCGGGAGCGAGGCGCCGCTGACGGTGGAGGACGTGCGCGAGCTCGCGCTCGGGCTGGAGCTGGCTGGCGCGCGTTTCCTATGGGCGCTCCGGAGGCCGAGCGGCCACACCGGCGAGCTGCTCCCGGACGGGTTCGAGTCGCGGGTCGCCGGGCGAGGGATGGTGCGTACGGGCTGGGTGCCGCAGATACGCGTGCTGGCGCACGGCGCGGTGGGCGCTTTCCTGACGCACTGTGGGTGGGGCTCCACCGTCGAGAGCTTCCGGTTGGGGCACCCGCTGGTGATGCTGCCGTTCTTCACCGACCAAGGCCTCATCGCGAGGGTGATGGCTGACAGAGGGATAGGCGTGGAGGTGCCGAGGAATGACGACGGGTCGTTTAGCAGCAACGGCGTCGCGACGGCGGTGCGGCGGGTCATGGCTGATGAGGATGAAGGGAAGGTGTTGACGCGCAATGCCAAGGAGTTGCAGGAGGCGCTCAGTGACCAAGCGCAGCATGACCAGCGGTACGTTGATGAGCTTGTGCAGTGCCTGCGACGCTTCAAATATTAAGCTGAAGACAGCACGTACGCTTTGGTTTGTCCTAGACTGAGGGGTCCCGGTGTTATCGCATGTGTTCGTGTAATCGTGTGTTGTTTATCTCTATGTAATTCCTTTCAAATGCATCATATAGTATCAAGGGAGAACCACGGAATGCTTGGTTAGAAGCCAGCATTTGCTTAAGTATAGTGACATTAATAAAATTTGACATGTATTTGGATGGTCGCCGAAATTTGGATCCATTTTCATTTGCAACTATTTGCTTTTCTTTTTTTGAGGACAATTCCATGCGCTTACCAAATCTCCGCTAGCCTGTAGTCGACATTTCGCAACACAAATTTTGGACAATACTACTACAGAAAATCTCATCACAGACGGTTCATCGTAAAAACAATTCGTGATACCGAACTATCACAGATGGTTAGGGGTAAAAATCGTCTATGATAATACAATTATAGATGGTTTGTATTAAGAACCATCTGTGATAGCCTTAGGGAGTTCTTCGTTAGCAGGCATAGGGAACTATTGTAGGATACTATTCATATTCTGGACATTACACTTAAGGAATGTCTAATAGTGTCAGGACTCGAATATGCAAATCCGGACTCTCTGTGTATTCCGCACTAGTTCAAGATCACGTTATTAGCGCACACAGGCTCAACATAGATGAACATAATCATACTCAGCGATAACATAATAAAAACTTCATCAAATTAAATATAACTGTTAAACGACCTTATGGTCTATCTTAGATGAGTACGTCTCGCAGGGCTAAGACTGAAAAGCAATTAAGCAGCAACGAAAATAAATATAAGCGTAGAAAACCTTCAATCTGCCACAGAAAACTAACAAGGTTCGCACCCTAGTTGTTCGTCTCTTCTTGATACTCTTCCTCAAAAGTAGGCGTTGCTTCTTCTCCAACTGGTGATGTTTTGTTGTAAGGGTGAATACATAAAGCATTCAATAAGCTGTGCACAGAATGCAAGTTGTCGACGATCGGGATCGCCAACCGCAAAAGTGAAACGGGGGGTTAGTGAGACTTGGGACCCGAGCAGAGCTTAGCTCAACGAAGGAAAGGACTCGACGTGTCGAAGGTCGGAGCTAGGTGACAACGAGCATGAGATTTAAGGTTTATCTTGGTTCGAGCCTCGTGGAGGTAATAGCTCTACTCCAGCTGCCTTCTTGGCGGTGGTCTTTGTTATTCTCGTACAGAGGTGTGTTCTGACTCAAGCTCAACAATGGCAGTGTCTAGCGCTCGAGTTCTGATGTCCCTTAGGCTGTGCATCCTTAGCCTTATATCCTCCCTGCATGTAACGGTTGGGAGATGTTCCCGGGTAGTGGTCTTCATGCGCATTGAATTTGGCAAGAATCGCCTCGGTCTTGTTGCGTCGCCGCTTCACTCCCCACGATCCCACGCCTTGGTAATCGCCGAGTAAATGCACGCTCCGAATTCAAGGGACTCTGATATTTAACGGGAGCCGACCCGAGCTCAAGGTCGTGCGGTTGTGCTCGGGTCATCTGGCGCTCTAGGTCAAGCGCCTCGGCATACGCCCAGGTCGTGGTCGGGGCCCCCCGAGCTTGGGAGCCCGTTGACCGCATGCTGGCCGGTCAAGGGACGTCCAGCCCTCGTTAGCTAGCCCCTGAGGCTTAAGGTCGTGGCTGGGACACGGCGTGACCTTGAGCCTTCACGGACGGGGCTGACTTCCGGAACCTTCACGCTTGAGGTCGAGGTCGGGCGGAAACATAACGCCAGGCCGTGACGAAACGACACCTAGCGCCTCTTGATCTTCGAAACCCTGGTACGGTCGGACAGCGGAACTGTTCGCAACGCCTCGATCCCCCCGCGCAGCCTTAAATTGCTCCTGTCGTGTCACCTGACCGACGCGCCCTTCGAGATGCCCTTGATCAGCCGGCCCGTAGCACCTCGGTCTTATAAAGCTTTGCGACTGCCGCTACCTCCCCGAACTCTCTGTTTCTTCATAGTCTTCGTCCCCTTGCCTGTACTCCTCTTCTTCCGCCGACCAACAACTCCCTCCCAACCGCCATGGCCAAACTCGGGAAAAGTACTCTGACGGTGGCGAGGATGAAAGAGCTCGAGAGCCTGGGGTTGCTGGACCCATGGTCATGGCGACTGCCAGGCCGGGAGACCGAGCCGCAACCTCGGGACGACGAGCTCAAAGACGAGCAAGACATGCTCTTCGCCATGGACGCCGGAAGCGAAGTTTTTGCAGACGTTCTCACCGTGTGCGAGATCGAGCTGATTAATCTGGTACCCAACTCCATTCTTCTGCTTTCCATCTTCTCTCACTTGTGCGAGGGGTTCCTTGGAATCCTTCCCACCCCCTCGCTATTTCTCCACTTCTTCTCCCTTTTCCGCACCGGGAAGGACCCCGTGGTCGGATGCCTCTATTTCCGGCAGCGGACAGGAATTCCGTGGTCCTTCCCCCTCACGCGCTACCGCGACTCCCTTGGCCCGTGGTCCGAGCGATGGTTCTACCTGAAACGGGGCGAGGGCGGCGCGCTGGAGTTCGAGGGTACCCCCCTCAGCGGGAAGAAGGAGACCCCAGAGTCGGGCGACCTGGAAGACGATCAAGAGGCCATCGCGACCATCCATATCTGCGCCACGCGATCACCGGGCAGGCCATCGCCAACGACTTCTTGAGAAGTCGGGTGTTCCCCCTGCGGAGGAGGGAGCACCCCTTCTACGAGATCCAAGGTCACGACGACCTGACTCGCGAAGGGACGACCGGTAAGTTGCATTGCTTCAAGACTCGTTTCGGATTTGCTCCCTGGTTCCTCTTGATGATTTGGTCTTTTCAGCAGCGCCGAAGGAATCCTGGATCGCCGCCCGAATGAACGAAATGTTCGGGAAAGCCACGAACGACTACACCCTCGACGAGCCCGTGCCGAGGAACGTGCTGCGCCGCAAAGCCGAGGTAGGCCACTCCGACCAAGTACTCAATTCGAGTCTCCACGAGGCCCTTCTTGAAGCTCGCATGCTCGTAGGATCATCAAGAACTGACCGAGACAGCCAGGAGAATGCTCCCGCTGCCCGGCGGGGACAAGGGCAAGAAGGGAAAGAAGAGGCCTCCCCTGACCGGAGCAGACCGCCAGGAGGTGAAGAAACCTCACGCCGAGTGGGGCGACCGCGCCACGGTAAGGATTCCCATGGCCGAGCCCCCGGGTCTTTCGCTCGTGCTCCTTCATCTTCTGACTCGGCTCCCCTCTCGCAGCAACAGAGCGCGGCGGCTGCCGCCAGGACTTAGAGCCCCCAGCCGGCCCGGAGCATCCAAGCTCGGGGCCCCAGGTCTACCGCCATGGATGACGCAGACCCGGTGCGAGCTCCGAGGTCCCAGACGGGTGGAGTGCGGAAGCGAAGTGCCCCTGCAGCGTCGGGGCAATAAGACCTACGCCGACCCTCAGCAAGGCGGAGGCCGACGTCCCATGTAAGTCCTTGGTTTTTCAGTTCACCCCGCCCCCTTCGTGTTTTTCGGGCTTAGCGTCTGTTCTCAATCGCAAACCTTGAGCGCCCTCGCTCGAGACTTGCCCGTTTTGACAATGGCTGTTGTCCAGGGCGAGTCTGAGTCCGAGGAGGAGGAAGACTCTTCGTCTTTGGCTCACGCCGCCCCTCGGGCGCGACTTTTTTCTCGGTTCTCAGAGCTGGGCCCCGGCCCCCGAGTTCGACCAAGGGCTCGACGATTCAGCCGGGATATCCAAATTCACGACGGCGAGGATCTCGACACCGGCGAGGCCTACGACTCTGCCGCTGCTGCCGTTCCTCCCAAAGTTGGCGCGGGGGAAGGCACCCAGAGCACCACGCCGCAACTGCAGACGCCTGAGCTCTCCCGACCACGGTCGCTTCGAGCGGCGAGGTCGTGACGCCATCGACCGTCGAAGATGGCCGCACCGCAAAGGCGCCGCAGACCGCCTAGTGCGGTGCCGGGCGCCGCGGTCGTAGCATCCTAGGCCACGGAGGCCAAACGCGTCGCGGGAGATTGCGCGGTCGATCCGGCTATCGCTCCCCCGATGCCGAAGGCAAGCGAGGCCCCGAGACGCGAGGTCGGGGCTAACGCCGCTGTCGCCTTCCTCGCCGCCATGAAGTTGAATCCGCCAAGGAGGTGACAGACACCGTGTCGCCACCGACAGAGATCGAGGTGTTGGCCCAAGCGCTGCTTGGTGGCAGCGCCGGCTCCAATTTAGAAGCCTTGGTCGAGGAGGAGATCTCCCGCGACCGCATTGACGAGCGTGAAGAATTCACCCGCGCAAGCCTTGAGACCCGTCTTCGTGAGGTTAGGACCCCATCGCGCTCCGTGCTGCATGTTAGCTCGAGTTCCCTTGTTCCTACTCTCATTTTGCGCCACTCTTTCTGTCGTGAAGGCAATTGGCAACGTCTCCCAAGGGCTGAAAGGCCTCCAGGACCACGCCGCCGTGCTGAAGGGCCTCATGGACGTGGTGGAGGCGCAGGAAGCTGAGCGCTCCAAGTTCATCGTGACCATCGAGGTCGAGCAGAGGAGCTCGAGCAGAAGACCAAAGAGCTCGACGACTTGCGCTGCACGGCGAGGGCGCAGGAGGTGGCCCACGCGCCGAAGCTCGAGCCGCCGTAACTTCCGAGCGCGAGCATGGCTACAAGGCCGTGGAGCAAGAGCGCGCGCGGTCGGCCAAGGCGCTCGAGGCCGAGCGAGCCAAGGTTGAAGCGCTGGAGAAGGCCACTGCGGAGCGGGCGCCTTCCTTGCCGGGGACGTCTCCCGAGCTTGAGGCCAAGATCATGGGGCTCGAGGAGAAGCTTGGGCACGCCAAAGAAGGCGCCGAGACCGAAAGGGCTAAGGTCGGCATTTGGAGAATGCCGCCGCAAGGCGGCGCCCTCCACGGCTGGCGCCCCCGAGCTCGAGGCCAAAATCTCGAGCTTGAAGAGAAGCTTAGCGCCAAAGAAGCGGGCGAAGAGCGCCTTGGCCCAACTCCGAGATGAACGGCGCCAAGCTGTGGATGCCTCCAAGGAAGCCCTCCAATACCAGAGCGAGCTATCGACCTTGAAGGCCAAAGGTAGCCGAGCTCAAGCAGGAGAAGCTCACCCGCGAGATGGCCGACCTGTAAAAAACACTTAAAAACAAAATATTCTAATAGAGCTATCTTTCTTTTGGAGAACAAAGAAATCTTATCTTGATTTAAATTCATAGTCGAGGATATTTGGAGCTCGCCCTTTTCGCTTTTAGTCGTGCTCCTTAGGTCGTGTGCCGATAGGATATCCTCATCCAGCCCCCGTTGGGTCCAAGGTCGGGCAACGCCGGCCTTGAGCACAAGATTTAGACGAAGGCAAACGGCCACGACCTGTAGAGTTGAGGAAAGGTGCGCAGGGAAAGAGCGTGACAAAAACGAGCTCGATAAAGAGATGGTCACACCCAAACTAACGTTCGAATCACGACCATCACCGCGCCTTTGCTCAATGGTCGAAACCACGGCTTTTTGGCTTGAGCCCGCACGTGGGAGAGCGGGTTCAAGAGATTTGGCTTACGTTTAGCTCGACCACCGGGGTGAAGCGTTAAGCTCGACGCCGCATCAAGAGCGAAAAGCGAGAAGACTACGGAGGTTGTGCTCGAAAAAGTCTCGAACAATAACTACAGTGCATAGTCAACAAAGGGAAGAAGTAAAGATCGAGAATAAAAGAACAACTTTATTGAAAAGTAAGGTATAGAAATTACACATAAAACTTTCGAAGCTGATCTATGTTCCACGAGCTAGAGAGCTCTCTGCCATCGGGCATCGCTAGCTGGTAAGCTCCCGTGCGATCTGTTGAAACGACTTTATAGGGGCCCTCCCACCGTGGGGATAACTTGTTGGTGTTGGACAATGCCTGAATCCGTCTCAAGGCTAAGTCCCCAACAAGGAGCTCCCTAGGTCGTATCGACTAAGACGCATGTCTACGAAGAGCTTGCAGGTAGTGCGTTGATCGTAGCAGTGCACGGCATCTTACTTCTTCTATAAGGGCAAGGTCGAGAAACCGTTCGTGCTTGAAGTCGACTGAGTGCAGAGCCCAACAGTAACCTCGGAGGCGGGGATCGCCACATGCGAACACGAGTTGGAAGGGTGTGGACCCTGTGGATCGGCTTGCAGTGGTACGAATAGACCATAAGATGGTGGGAAGTTCGTCCACCTGTGTCTTGCCGAAGCGTTCGAGCTTGTCGTGGCCGAATCGCAAATTCGGACACTCAGGTATTCTCGTGACTAGTCGAGATCGCTTAGTGCACACAAGCTTTACAAGGTTAAAGTACCATAATCATACACGCCGAATAATAATAAAGTACTTCAAACATGTATTTAATCGAGTTATGCGACCTTAAGGTCACCTTACAATATTTTACACGCAGGCTTACATTATTCGAGTAATAATAAACAACAAATGAAAATAAACATCATGGTGATCCATCTTCACCACAGCGCCTCGACAGAGGCTTGCTCCTAGTTCTCTCGCCCTCCAAAGATATTCTTCTTCCCACGCGTGTAGACTCCTCTTCTGGTAAAATTTTGCCCGCAAAGGTGAGTACACATCGTACTCAACAAGTCATGCACAGAATGCAGTTCTATTACTACATGCATGGCTTGTTACAAAGGAATGGCTCAATTGGCTATTTTGCATTTGCATCAACATTTTTGAATTATTATTTATCTAGATAGAAAGCGTCAAACCACATAAATATAATAAGTTTCTCCAATTGTTTTCCACATAATTTTGGACACAGGTCCTTAATCAAATTTCGCCATTAACACTAGCACCTGACCTTCCACCCCATTTTATTTTCAAAACACTACCCTTGATTTGTAATCCCGAGCATTGTCGAAGACTGTGGACTCGACTATTCGAATAGTTTCTACACTCTGCAGAGGCTGTACACTTTACCCACAAGATATAATCAACTCACCACATCAGCCGTGAATCGCCATACAAGAGTATGCGAATGAGTGATCATAACAAAGCCTTTCAGAAACTTCTATCTTAGCTTAAGAACCTCTCCGAGTTGCCTTCACTATCACTTCCCTCACTCAGAGCCGAAGGATAGGACTGACAAACATCGTTGGATCGGGTACCAAGCCGTAGCACGTGCATCGCTCCTCCCATACTGATTACTCCCATGTAAGCGCCACCCCGAGGTATCAAATTTAAGACATCGAATCCTACTAAACTAGGTCTTCCCATTCGGACATGTGGTTGTACGAGAGACTCGGGTCAAAGGCTTGCAAGGTAAGGTCCTTAATCCACCAAGGCAAGACATCCTTCTCTCAATTTGGCACACACCCTCACAACACTCAACCCACCCCCATTTGCCACACAGGACCACGGCATGAAGCCTCGGTCCACTTGCCCGATCTAAATCAATTCCACCCCAAGTTGTTAACAAAGGCAACACATGCTCATATTCATCTTTCATGTAGAACCACACAAGTCTCTACATTCCAATGTTAATACCAACATCATTCCACATTTCATTAAAAAGCATTCACTATTCTTTAGTCAGTGTTGATTTTGTAATCCAAATAGAATGGTTCACGTACATGCATGGCTAAGCAACTATTCACGGTCTAGCCTCCTGTGTTGGCACAATATCATCAACCAACTAAATTTACCCAACTTAAGTTATCAAGGAATCATGGCATACAAATGATATCAAGGTGGCATAAACAATTTGGTTGGATAGCTAATTCACCCAAAATAATTAAAGCCATTTTTAGTTGAATTAGCATGCATAGTTTAAAACAAAGTATATTTCAAAAATTAGGAGCAACATGGTCAAAACATAACTTGCCTGGCCCTTGCTATCTTTATTGCGCTTTACTCTTTATCTTTGACTCTGGATCTTCGATCTTTAACCTTTACTTCCTTGATCTTCAGCTTCTTTAAATGACTTCCGGACAACACATCTAACGATAAAGAAACACAAATACAACACAACTCAAAAGACAATTCGAATAAACTCCAAATTAGGAATGGATAATAATGGATCACAATGGCTTAGATGAATTAAGGAACTTGAATAGATTAGATCAAAGATTAGACAAAAGAGAATGAGCTTTCAGAAAAATACACCGAAAAGGAAAAGACTGATAACTAAGAGAGAAAGAATAGTATTCTAAAGAATATTTCTTTTGAAGTTATTATCTTGATTGGATAGACCATGACATATGGGCTCTCGATCTATAGACCGGCTCCATTAAGATATGTTAGTTCACAATGAACTAAACTGATGCAAGAAGTTGACTTTTGTTGACTAAGTAGATACATAATCAAATAAAAGATAGATAGGCTGATAGATTAGATATGGCACAAGGATATGACACATGGTCAATGGTCTAGTGACCAAGTTCACGAATGAATTACGGGTTAGTGGCGATTAGATTTTGAGGATAAGACAAGGACGGATGGAATCGACACTCGGTGCGATCCGATCCGGGGTTCATCATACATCAATGAAGAGACTTGACGATGATGAGGCGGCGATGATATGAATAGATAGGAGCGATATCATGGCTCGAGAGATGGTGCAGCGAGGGAATGACATATGTGGTACACACATCTTGAGGTTAGGGTACTAACATAAGGTTGACTATACAACAAGGATCGATATATGACAAATGATGATGACATGGCATCGGAGATGACACAAAACTCGGTTAGATTTAGGATTGATTGTAGTTGACCAACTAGTGGTATCACAATCGATCACATAGCCCACGATGAACTTGGTTCATCGAGCTGGTCTTAGGTTAGAGTTTAGATTCGGCCACAAGCGTTATATGGTGATGAGGCTATCTCATTGCACAAGATGGGGCTAGGTCACAACATGGTTATATGATACTACGACTTTCACTTGTACATATACACATGTGACGGTTAGGCAAACGGTTAAGGTGGCATGTCATGCGGGCGACGATTGGGTGGTAACAACGGAATAACATGGCTCTGGACAGCAAGGTATACTTGTCATGGCGACATGGCAAAAGGGACGGCTAAAACTAAGAACACGAGAAAAGGTGAGATCGGCGACTAATCTTTTGGTAACGGCTTTAACAACAAATAGAGGCTAACGGAACTTCATAGATGGACAAAACAGAGATATTACCACCTACTGGACATAGTGACACGGTCACAAAAGGTTAGGATGATTGGCGGCACAAGACGGCGGCATGGTAAAAGCGTGCTGACGAATAAAAATAATTTTGGTAGATGCAACAGCAAAGGGAAGTGAGCACCACGAGAACGCGGCGACCACGAACTCAACGATATTGCCAGTTGGCAGCAACCCAGCGGATTGATCACAAACCGCCGATGAACGGTTCCCGGAGCTAATAGATCAAACTGCCATAACTATTAAAGTACTGCACAAAACCTAACCAAATTTTACAGAGAGCTATCTGGGATCATTTGGCACAAAGTGACATGAACGGATCTGAGTTTTACCTTTTGGATTAACGGGGAACGCGCGGTGAATTTTTTTACTGTCCGCAACGCGGTCTGATCGGAGAAAAGAATTTTCTGCGTAAAACCACGAGGTCAAAACTGTGGGTTAGGGTGAGCACCATGTAGGGTATATCAAGAGGAGTCTACCATAAAAATTTCACGGCCAAACTCGCAAAAACGAGGGAGATCGGGCTCTGGCAAGATTTGATCTTTGGGCGGCCATAACTTTTGATCCAGTGGATGAAATTGCATCAAATTTGGATAGAAGACATAGGGTATCTTGAGGCACGATGTGACATAGATGGATCATGAAAAGAGTTGACGAGTTGATGGGGAACGCGACACCAAAACAGGCCGATGTTGGGGGCGACGCGGACTGCTCGGTGCGCCGGCGGTGCTCTGTTTGGAATCTTCCAAAACTCTTTCACAGGGGTGTTGCAACCATCATGGGGGTGCTCCACAAGAAATTTGAGGATGAACGGAGTTCGGGAGCATCCGGTAGAGCTCGCCGAAGTTCTCACCGGAGTTGGAGAAGAAGGCTTGCCGAGGAAGATCCGTTGTGATTCTGAATCTGATCTTTGAGTATGATGTGGGGAATAAGCAGAGGCGTCTAGAGTTCAATTGTCAGCTATAAAGGAGCAATAGATCAACAGGAAAAGCTCGCCGGAGTTGGGAAAGAAATCGGTGGCCGAAGGTGCTCTGCTAGGTATGTTCAAAATCTGATTTTACTGGAGGTAGAGGTCAGAAACAGGAATCTCTGGTAAAACTTTCAGATCAAAAGAAGTTCGGGAGTGACCAGGAGAGCTCGCCGAAATTTTCGTCGGAGTTGAAAAGAATGGCTCACGCAGAGTGATCCAGAACTCCGATGGGAAAAATTCCAATTGGGTTGTAAAGAGAACACACGTAGGAATCTGTGGTTCAACTTATAGGGCGATCGGACCAGCGGATCGTCAAAAAAATCTCACCGGAGTTATGACTGAAAACTGACTGGTAACCGCCGGAATTACTGTAGCATTGCTGTTTATTTAATCCGAATTAACCAATAAAATCAAAATAAATAGCAAACGACGGTTCAAAAATCCAGGAAAAAGCTGGAACGTCACTCACAGGCTTAGTAACACAAATAAAATATTATTACATAAAATAATTATTTTATTCGTGTACAATAAATACTTTTATATTGTTTTTAATATCTTTTAATTTAGAAAATACTAAAACAACCCCAAAATTCTAAGAAAATTCAGGGAGTTTAATTAGGACATTTTAAGGTCAACTAAAATATTTTGGTACCACCAAATATTTTATTTTTATATCAACATATATTTTTATTTTGTTAAATCTTTCGAAAAGGCTTTAGAAAATATATAATTTGACAATTGTAGGAAATTTCGCAGAAATTCCCTTAGGTTTATTTATATTAAATAAGATAGTTTTAGCGAAACCAAATCTTTTATTTTGTCTCCAAAGAATATTTTTTAATTAATGAGACTTTTGAAAAGGTTTTGAAATCAGGATTTTAACATATAATGGAAAAATTCTCCGAAGTTCCTTGTGATATATTTTTTAAAATTAATCCCAACTTAAATAGGGTTTTCATTTTTTAATGAAATAGTTTTTAAGTTTTTTCTAAAAATAGGCAAAAGTCTTTTCTTTTGAACTCTAGATAAATCGAGAGAATAAAGAGGAGACAAATAGACTTGAGGCGACCAATAAAATAATAATTTAAAATATTTTTTATCCTATTTTTGAAATAAAATTTTGGGATATTCAGAGCTCATCGCAACTCGTTTCTTGGCATACTGGACGATTTGTCCGTTGGCACGTTCACGCGCTCGTTGCTCTCGGGGGTGAGCTCTGAGAAGCACACCTTGATGCCGAGGTCCTCGCAAAACTCTGGAATAACTCCTTTGATAAACCGAGTACCATTGTCGGTGATGATTTTGCATGGGACCCGTGCACAGTGACCACGAACAAGCGGAAAAGCGGACTGACGCCCGGCGATGATGGTCGAGGCAAGCTCGGCTTCAATCCATTTGGTAAAGGTGTCAATGACAAGCTAACAGGAACTTCTTACCCCCGACCGCCTGAGGAAAAGGGCCGAGGATGTCTAGCCCCCATGTCGAGAAGGGCCAGACAAGCGGGATAGTTTGAAGCGGCGTGTCTTGCGGGTTGATCACGACTTCGGGCGTGAAAGCGGTATGCTCGGCAGTGCGGACAATATCACGGGCATCTGAGCCTTAGAAGGCCAATAATACCCCATACGGAATGCCTTGCCGACCATAGTCTGTCTGAAGAATGTGCTCCACGGAGGCTGAATGGATGTCATTTAACAGTGTACCCACCCTCCTCGTAGAGATGCACAGCGTCGGAATGCGGAAATATTCCGCTGTAGAGCGTCCCTCGACGGCGTGTATAAACTTCGCCGGCGCTTGATCTGCACTCCTCTCGGCGGTCGGGCGATAGATCGCCCTTACAAGGAAATTATAAATGGATTCAGCCCAGAGGGATACCTTCACCACGGCGAGCAAGACCTCTTGGTTGGAGATCGAGGAGCCATCGCGTCTCGAGGATGACATCAGTGGGATCCCATCGTCGGAAGAGCGAGCTTGGAGAGGAAGTCGGCCTTTGAGTTGTCCTTCTGGTATGTCTTTGGAGCTCGGAGTTACGGAACTATTTCTCCATCTTGCGTGCTTGCTAGGTACTTTGACATCGAGAGTCTCCGAACCTTTGGTACTCCTTGTTGTCTTGATTGACGACGAGCTAGGAGTCGCCTTGACGACCAACCGAGCGACCTTTAATGCTTTGCAAGCCGTAGGCCCGCCAAGAGAGCTTCATACTCTGCCACATTGTTGGTCGCGGAAACCCAAAGCGGACCACATACCTCGGCGGTCGCTTGTGGGTGAGAATAAAGTTCCAGCCCGGCGCTTGAAGGACCTTGGCCGTCGAAGAACATGGTCAGGCTTTTCCTCCCGACCTCGGGCTCGGCGCGGATTCTGACGTCTGCTTTCGACCACGAAGTCGGCAAGCACTCTGCGATTTGATGGCCGTTCGAGCTCTGACTGGACGCCGAATGCCATGACTCCATAGCCCACTTAGCGTCGCCCCCATATACGGGTTCGCAAGATGTCCCCGAGTGAAAAATTGCTCGGGACAACCCGGGTGGGTGCGAAATAATGTCGAAGCTTGCGAAGCCATGAGGAGAGCGTCTGGCGGCTTTTGTACTGGGTAGCGCTTGGGCGTGCAAAATCCGACATAATAGATCGGTCTTCTTTGGGGTCCCGCTCAGCCACAGAGCAACCTTATTTGCTTAGGCGGTGGCGCAGGTAGAGCGACAACCTCTCATGGGTTGTGGAGTCGTAAGTAGGGGTGGGGTTGACAGGTATACCTTCAGCTCGTCGAAGGACCGCTGCGCCTCCAAGGTCCAATCGAAACTCCCTTGCTTGCGTAGAGTTCGGAAGAATGGAAGCCCGCGCTCGCCGAGCCTCGAGATGAACCTGTTGAGGGCAGCCATGCGGCCGGTGAGGCTCTGCACCTGCTTGATCGAGGTCGGGGGCGCCATCTTCTCGATAGCCTCGATCTTTTCTGGGTTTGGGCCAACCCCCGAGCCCCCGATCATGTAGCCGAGCACCTTCCCCGATGCGGCGCCGAACACGCACTTCTCGGGATTGAGCTTGATCTTGTGCCTGTTCAGGTTGTTGAAGGTTTCCTCGAGGTCTCGAGCGTGAGTACGCCGGAGGGCTTTTGACAATGATGTAGATCACGTAGACCTCAAGGTTGCGACCGATCGAGGGTCGAACATCTTGGTCATTAAGTATTTGGGCGTGGCCCCAGCGTTGCGGAGACCAAGCGACATAGTCGTGTAGCGATGGAGTGCGAGCGGGGTGATGAGCGGCGTCTTGCTCTCGTCGTCAACCGCCCACTTGATCTGGTGATACCCGAATAGGCATCCAAGAAGCTCAAACATCTTGGCGTTAGCGGAGTCGGCGATCCGGTCAATGCGCGGGAGGCGGAAGTTGTCGCCGGGCAAGCGAGTTCAACCCGTGTGGTCACGCACATTCTCCATTTTCCGCCCTTCTTCACGGACAATGGCGGGGTTGGCCTACCACTCGGAATGGTCGATCTCTGAATGAAACCGGCCTTCAAGAGCTTGTCGAGATTCTCCTTGATGGCCGCGACTTTCTCGGGGAAAGCGTCGCATTTTTAGCGCCTGGTCGAGAGTCGGGTCTCACCTGCAATTTGTGCTCGATCACTTCCCTCGGGACACCAGGCATGTCCGCAAGCTCCCAAGTGAATATGCCCTTGTTGGCGTGGAGGAAAGTGACGAGCTCGAGTTCCTATTTGGAACTCACCTCGGTGGCTATGGATGCATCTGGCCGGTCGCCCTCCTCGGCCTACCTGACCTTTGTCGCCTCGGGGCCTCGTTGGGGCAAAGACATCGGCAAGGGCCAAGGCCTTGGTCTCGCATCCGTGCGCCGCCTGGAGTCGCCCCCTGCAGTTATGATGCCGTTGGATTTGGGTAGCTTCATGCAGATGGCCATAGTGGTTAGCCGCCATGAACTTGATCGAGGCGGGCCGCCCAAGGATGGCGTTATGCGGAAGGTCCCCTCAACCACCTCGAAGGTGATCATTTCGGTGCGAAGTTGGTCGAGTCGCCCGAAGGTGACGAGCAAGACCACCGCCACAAAGGGATGGTCGAGCTCGAGGACAATCCGAAGAAGGGGACGGCGATGTTCTTGACCTTCGACCGGGATCCGTGATTCGGTCAAGTGCTCCGGCTGCGCAGCGGAGTTAAGGGAACTACCGCCATCGACCATGACCGACCAAGCCATTGTGTTCTTGATGGTCGGAGTCACGACGAGGCGGTCTTCGGATCTCGGGCCATACCTTGGAGTCGTCCTCGGAGAAAAGGTGATGGTGGCCCCGACCAACTTGCGATCTTTGCTCGATGAGCTTCGGTGGCGACACAGTAGATGGTTCGCGAGCGGCCTTGAGCTCATGGCTAGGAATGGTAAGCCGACGAGCCGCCGAAGATAACATCGATGCGGCGCTCGCCTTGCTGGAACTCTAGGTCGATGTCGCCATGATCCACCCCGGCGTTCACCCTGTCGTGCTGGTCGTCCTCTTTCGGCAGCACGGGCATTTCCCCTCGACCGTCGTAAAAAGCTTCTAGTTTGCTTTGCCAAGCCCTGCAAGTTCGCAGGTCGTGGCCGGCTGCCCTATGAAACAGGCAAAACTTCGTTTCATCGTATCCCGGACGCCCTCATTTAGCGGCGAAAGATCGTGCATGGGGCCCAGGGCGCCAGCCCTCTTGCCGGGCGGTTACGTGCTGATGAGCTCGAGGCCGACCTTGGCGAGGTCGGGACCCCTCCCGAGCTTGATCTCGGACCTCAAGGACCTCGCGCTGGCCGTCCGCCGAAACGGTCACCCGTGGCATTCCACCGTCGTTCCTGCGGTCGCGCTTCCGCTTCTTGGCAGCGGTGCCGTGGTCGGCGCCTTTGGAGTTGGATGGGCCAGCCTCTGCGGGGTTCAGACCAAGCTTACCTTTGTCGTAGTCGTGTTTCCAGCGGACAGCGTCGTCCGCATCCGCATACCGCTCCGCCATACTGAAAAAAGCTTGTGGCCGAGCCTTGAGGTGATCTCCGAGGTCCTCGATAAAGCGCCGATTCGCGGACGCCCGAACTTGAAAGCTTTATGGCGGCCGTCGGAGATGCTCGGGATCGGGTTCCTCGTGCGGATAAACCGCCGCACAAAGTCTCGAAGCGGCTCGTTCTTACCCTGAATGATGCGATCCAGGTCTTTCTCCCTCCTTGGCCGCTCATAGCAACTCTGGAAGTTGGAGCGGAGGGCGCTCTAGATTTGGCACCATGACTTGAAGGAACCAGGCTTCTGGTTGAAGAGCCAGGTCCGCGCGGCACCGTCCAGCACGGTCGGGAGGTAATTCGCCATCACGAGCTCATCGCCTCCGGCCGCCAGGAAAGCGGTCAAGTAGATAGATAAGAACTCGTCGGGGTTTTTGGTCCCGTCGAAGCGCTCTATCAACGCCGGCTTGAATTGAGCCGGCCAGCGCACGCGACGAAGGTTGTCGGAGTACGCCATGCAGCCGTAGGCCGGGACAGGCGCACGCCGGGTGTAATCATCACCGACAAGGTCCTCGCTGCTGCCGGACTCGGAGTCGAGGCTGCCTCGGCGGCCCGACCTTTGACGAGAACGACCACGACGCTGCACACGGGAGTCACCTGGAAGGTAGTGCAGGCGATCCTGGACCCTGCGGCGCCTAGGCGGAACATCTGGGGAGAGGCCTCTCGATTCACTGCGGGCCGACGCGGAGCTCGTGAAGCTCGGATCGCGCCTGACCCTGCTCGGGTTGGTGCCTGCGGGATGGTGACGTGGCGGTGTCAGAGCCACGTCTCGGGATCGCTGCCAGCGAGAGGGCGCCCCCTGCACGGGAGGCGTCCGGCGGGTGCACTAGCGACGGCGTGATGAGTTGTCATTGCTTCTCAGGGAGTGAGTCCCTGAATGATGACTTCGGTGCTGCGGAGGTATGACCTCGTCCTGCAGCTCGTCGAGCTCTTCGGCGGTGCTCGGCCAAAGAGTTCGACCTCGCCTGTCGGGATCGGCCATGATCCGGCGATAATCTTGAGGCGCTCTCTGAAGGAGGAAGCACAGGATGCCGGAAGACACACGGCCTTCTCTGGTCCTCCACGAGGGCGGTTATAAGCAGTTGATGGCGATATACCATCCGGCGAGCCTCGAAGTCTGCGGGTCTCGATGCGTCCGCAGCCGCATCTCGCGCCATAATCGTCCGCCATGACGTGCTGCTCGCGTGGCGGTGGCGAGGGCGAAAACAGGGACGCGAAGTCGGAGTCCGCGTCCGAACCCACGCTCGAGGAATGTCCGTCAATGAAGCGCGCCATGCTCCCGAGATCTTGGTGCTTTTCCTGCGAATGAGTGAAACTATCGTGCCCCACGGTGGGCGCCAGCTGTTGACGATCGGGATCGCCAACCGCAAAAGTGAAACGGCGGGTTAGTGAGACTTGGGACCCGAGCAGAGCTTAGCTCAACGAAGGAAAGGACTCGACGTGTTGAAGGTCGAAGCTAGGTGACAACGAGCGTGAGACGAAGGTTTATACTGGTTCGAGCCCCTGTGGAGGTAATAGCTCTACTCCAGTTGCCTTGCGGCGGTGGTCTTTGTTATTCTCGTGTACAGAGGTGCGTTACAGCTCAAGCTCAACAATGGCAGTGTCTAGCGCTCGAGTTTTGATGTCCCTTAGGCTATGCATCCTTAGCCTTATATCCTCCCTGCTTGTAACGGTCGGGAGATGTTCCCGGGTAGTGGTCTTCATGCGCATTAAGGGTGGCGATAATCAGCTCCGGTCTTGTTGCGTCGCTGCTTCACTCCCCACGATCCCACGTCTTGGTAACCACCAGAGTAAATGCGTTCGAATTCAAGGGGACTCGATGCAGAGCAGGAGCCGACCGAGCTCAAGGTTGTGCGGTCTGTGCTTTCGGGTCATCACGCTCTAGGTCGGCGCCTCGGCATACGCCTGAGTCATGGTGGGCCCCCGAGCAGGAGCCCGTTGACCGCATCTTTGGCCGTTCAAGGGGCCTTGACCCTTGTCACAAGTCTAATGTACTATATGCATGGCTTATTACAAAGGATAGGCTACAAAATTATTTTGCATAAACAACATTTGTAAAGGAATAGCATAAATATATTGAAAGACAGTAAAACAAATAATAACAATAATAACTTTTGCAATTGTTTTTCAATAACTAATTCGTAACCTTATTCTACATTTCAACACCCATTCCCACATTTGTTTTGATAAAATCTAACCCTTGACTTTAATAACCGAGCAATACTCAATACCGCGAACACACACTACTACAGGATTGTACATCAGAATTGGTTCTTTTTTGTCATTATAGTCGGTTCTAGTGGTGATACAAAGTCTTTAGATAGTGATGAGGAGGAGCTATCACAGTCGGTTTTGGCCCGATTGTGATAGAGCCTTATCACATCATCAAAATCGGTTCTTTTGAGAAACCGATTGTGATGGTAGGGTCATCGGAATCGGTTCTTATATGGAACCAATTCTAATGACCCCATCAGTAGAATCGGTTCTATATAGGAACCGATTGTGATAACTACATCATCAGAATCGATTCTTATATGGAATCGATTTTGATGACCCCATCATTAGAATCGGTTCCATATAGGAACCGATTCTGATAACTACATCATCAAAATCTGTTCTTATATGGAACCGATTGTGATGATAGGCCCCATCATCACAATCGATTGCACATAAGAACCGATTTTGATGATGTAGTTATCAGAATTGGTTCTACATAAGAACCGATTGTGATGACCCTCATAGGGGTGTGTCATTTTTGTATATTCTCCAAAATAGCACATATTAACAGTATGCACATATATATCACATTCGTAGTATAGAACACAGAATGCATATAACACATTCACAGAACACAAACACTTTAATTACAACACATATATCACATTCGGTGACAATATACAACATAAACATGCTTAACAATCAGTACACATGCATATATATATATATATCACATTGACATATATAATTAATATTATTTATATATGGACTACCAGGAGCCTTCAGGATCTCTAAACTTGCTGACCTCTAATATAACTTCTAACCAGTACCACTGGCATAAGTGGTCTTGTATATAGTTAAGTGCTTTGTTGTCTAAACTCCTCTAGGGGATATTGATCTTCTGCAAAATAAAAATGAGTGCACTAATTTAAGTTTTAAAATTTATATGTAAAAGGCTAAATGTATTATTATGCATATATATACATATACCTTAGGGAAAAGATATGAGCCATCGACCACGATCAGCATGTGCTGCATGACGTAAAAGCCGCACAGGTCATCACTGCCCTGTTGATGACACTGTGAAGAGAGAAAGAATTTAACACACGAAGGTTAGATGTCAGAAAAAATTAATCGTATATATGCTAGGCACTTGTACCTTGAAGCGATTATACTCCAACTTCTTTCCCTTTTCGTCATCGTGTGTCCTTCCTTCATCGACGTAGGCCAAGAAACCCCTACATACATTGAAGAGCTGCCACTGAGTCAAAAAAATGAACGTAGTTAAATTCAGAAGTGTTAGGCTACAGTAATGTACTTACTGCTCCAAAGGAGGCTTGATCACGAAGGCCAACGGTCTCTTCTCGATCGAGTTAAAAGTGTAGATCATGTTTTCACTCGGAATGAGGATGAGTAGAACCCAATGGTTGCTTATTAAATGGTATGCAATGCAAGGAAATAAGTTCACATACGGTTTAAGTACGTACAAGTAATTATAGGGTAAAGAACTACTTACTCCTCATGGTACAGGAACAGAACTAAGTCCCTCTTCGACTCAACATTCAATGCCCCTTTGATGTAGCCAGCAACGAAGTCCAGTTGAAGCCTAGCCATGGTCGCAGACACAAGCTCAGGGTCAATGAATCCAACTAGATGTTGATTCGTCACGGCTCGCAGCCTGATTGCCCTGCAACTCGTGTTGAACATTAGAAAGCATAATGCGAAATCCTATGAAAGTCATCAGCTCAGGTTTTATGGTGCGTTTACTCACAGCGTCCAAGATCATAAAGTAGAAATATCGATGGCTATCAGTTGGTACATATGGAACAGATCCTCAAAACTAACTGGGAATGTTCCATGCTCAATGCGGTGGAAATGTCCCCTTCTATACCTCATAGTGAAGTCAACTCGACATTCTTCCTCTTTGACCCTATCAATGTACCATCCATGGAGCATGCGAGTAAACTTTACCTAGATCATTCAATAGGTTGGATGCAATCAGGGGTTTTCCATGTACGTAGGTCTTAAAATCCCGAGGGGTCTTCGTATTGTCTACCGACTTTCCTTTCTACCTAGAAGGAGTCTTCGAGGTCGGGGCAAGGGGTTTTTCATGTGTTCAAGGGGGCGTTGTAGCCTTTGTTAGCTTTGCCTTCTTGGAAAGAGTCTCAAGGCCTCCTGCGATTCGATGGTCATCGTGCTAGTCCTTTTACAAGCGAGCTCAGCACTCTGCGTAGGACTCATCTTGGTGGTGGGAGCAGTAGGAGCAGGCAGTGCATGAGGGAACCTCTGAAATGCGATATATGTAACTTGTTGCGATACTCTTTGGAATTGTAGAGAAGATGCAGAGGATTTTTACCTTGACCAGTATGACACCCGTCGTGGGCCACTTGATGAACAACATGCGTGCCTGCTAGAGAGTGGTGATATATATCTTCATTGGGGGGAACTCCAGCACATATGATACGAAGTCTTTGTGGACGTAGTCCACCTGCACCCTCATGTAGCCCTTCCCCAAAGGCTGATCATGCACAGTGTCGGTCTCCTTACATGGAAATGCAACCCCACGTATAGCCTCGAAGGGAAATCTATCCTCCGTTAGGGTGGTGAGTTGCACTTGGCAGGCGCTTGTAAGAAGTGCGCAACTTAAGGAAAAACATTGCGGGAGTTACACTCATAGCTTTAAGTGAGGAAAAATTAATTATTACCTTCAACCATGGAGCAGCCTTATCATTTTTGGAACCGCAGCTACTGGGTTGGGGCACATGCTTCTCTACGAGAGGCGAGGGCATTTGGCTCTGACTTCGGGAAATTATTGCCATCATCTCGGCCCTCAGGCGCTCCTCACATGCCATCATCTCCTCCCTTATCTCCTCACATGCCATCATCTCCTCCCTCATCTCCTCCTTGATCTCTTCCCTCAACTACTCCCTAAGCGTGTCCTTGAGGTGCTCCGCACGTGCCTCCCATGATCTTGATCTGGCACTCGCAACATCATCTTGGAAATAGGACTTTTTCGTATGCCCCGCTCCTGCGACAAGCACCCAGCCCTTATGGTCAGGCTTCCCAATCACAGACGACAGGATGTCCTTTGACCCTTGGCTCTGAAAGGTCCTCTACTCTTTCCGCTGGCTTATCTCCTCCTGCAATAAGCGAGTATAAATTAGATCTGAAATACAACAAGTTGGGTCAACTTTAATGTACTAAGTTAGATGTCTTACAATGGTGGATACAATGTGCATGGTAGCGGGGTTTGCAACTACAAGCTACCCGTTAGATTTTCTTTGTACTCGCTAATACCCAGTTGCATGCTCACTCCTCACATATATGGGAGTAAGGCATCGCTGTCTCGGAGTTCGCACACTCCTTGGCTAGTTGCACCCAGTCTGCCTTCTTCCCCTCATAGCCGTCTGTACCGAGGTGGTGCGGGTGCGTGTTATGCCTCTGGATAGCGGTGTTCCTCTCTCTCAGCTGCTCTGCCTCAGGTGTACCCTTCATCCTCGTGAACTCTTCTCAAATATTAGGAGTCACAAACAGATATCTCTCAAATGGTGTACAACCTTTCAGCATGTACTCACTGTGCATGAGGACCTTGAAGTGCCTCAATGCCACACCCATCCTCTTCAAGGCGTACCACCTCGCGTTGCGTTCATCTTCCTCCTCTACAATCCATTTGCCCTTAACCTCGTCCCACAGGCGATTCTTCTGCTCGGCGTTGACTTCCTTTCTCCAATCCTTAACCATTATGGGCACTCTCTCCCTCACCAATTGGCCAAGGAATGATCGGTATCGCCCCTTGTACTTAGGAGGACCCGTGCAGACCCCCGTGGCATTGAAGTGGAGAACCTGTTGCATTCTCCCTGTGGTCCCTTTGTTCGGTCCTTGGGCCTTCCTCACCTTACTCGGCCCCTCAACATTTGGAACTTGGCTCGGCTCAACACTTGGAACTTGGCTCGGCCCCTTAGGAGCACCTTCTACTCTGTCTGGTGATGAGTCGATACTCTCAAATTATGACATTTCGAGTTTTCTTATGTGACATGGTCATATATTTGACATGAGAGAAAACAATTTGTAGCTATTGTGTGAACTTGACAATAAACCATGTAAAGCAACAGTTGAATGGATAATTCATAGCATATAATTATTCTAGCATATTGTAGTAGAGTAACAGATGAACGAATGATCTTCAAGAAAAGTCTATATGTTGACCAACTAAATGCGTACCTACGATAACTCCTAATCTCTAAATAGGTTTGGTCCTAATCCCATTCGAGCATATGCGGTTCGGGCAAGTTCCTAAGCCATTGTATAACTCTAGAGAAAATTTCAGCAACATCTCTTCGTTGTTCTCCAGATACATGTCTCGACAACAAGTTAAGAGGGGTGTGTATCTGGAGAACACCAGGGAGACACTACCGAAATCTACTCTAGAGTTGTACAACAGCTCAAGAACTTGCCCGAACCACATATTGTCGTGCCCCGAATTTGCAAATCCAGACACACTGTGTAATCTACACTAGTCCAGGATCGCGCTAGTGCACACAGACTATACAGGGTTAAAGCACCACATCATACACAGCGGAGTAATATTTAAATACATCAACCATGTATATAATCGAGTTGTTCGACCTTATAGTCACTTTACAGCAATTTGCCACGCAGGGCTTACATTATTCAAAGTAAACGGTAAATAACAACGGAAAGTAAACTTCGTAGTGATCCATCCATCGCCACAGACGCCCTGACAGGGCTTGCTCCCTAGTTATCTGGCTCTTCGACGAACTCCTCCTCATACGCTGGCGTAGTTTCCTCTTCTGGTAAATTTTGTCCGCAAGGGTGAGTACACACCGTACTCAACAAGTCATGCACAGAATGCAGTTCTATTACTACATGCATGGCTTGTTCAAAGGAATGGCTTTACTGGTTATTTTGCTTTTGCATCAATATTTTTAACTACTATTTATTTAGATTGAAAGCATCAAAACCATATAACCATTATATATCTCAAGTTGTTTTCCACATTATTTTGGACACACAGTTCCTAATCAACATTCATCATTAACTTTGGCACACAGCCTTCCACCCTATTTTATTTTCAAAACACTACCCCTTGACTGTAATTCCCGAGCATTGTCCAGTACCGTGGACTCGGCTATTCGAACAGTTTTGACACTCTGCAGAGGTTGTACACTTTACCCACAAGATACAGTCGCATACCACAAAGGCAATTGACCGTAACAAAGCCTTTCAGAGACTTCTATCTCCACCTAAGAACCTCTCCGGGTTGCCTTCACTATCACTTCCCTCACTTGGAGCCGAAGTATAGGACCGACAAACAGCGTTGGACGAGTACCAAGCCGTATACGTGCACGCCCCCACATCTGATTACCCCGTGTAATTGCCACCCCGAGGTATCCAAGGTAAGACATCAGAATTCTACTAAACTAGGTCTTCCCATCCAGACATGTGGTTGTACGAAAGACTTAGGTCAAAGGCTTGTAAGGTGAAGTCCTTAACTGACCAAGGCAAGACATTCTTCTCTCACATTTTGGCACGCAGCCCTCACAACACTCAACCCACCCCTAGTTCCCACACAGGCCCACCTGGCACAAAGTCTCGGTCCACTTGCCCCAGTCTAAATCAATTCCACCCTAAGTTATTAACAGTGCAACACATGTCCGTAATCATCCTTCATGTAGAACCACACAGGCCTCTACATTTCAACATCATTACCAACAACATTCCACCTTTTATCAAATACATTCACTATTTCTTTAGTCAATATTGCTTTTGTATTCAAAAGACTATTCACGATATTTGCAAAACTAAGCAACTATTCACGGTCTAGCCTCCCGTATTGGCACAATATTATCAACCAACTAATGTTACCAAACTTAGGTTATCAAAGGAATCATGCCATACGAATAATAATAACAAGGTGGCATAAACAATTAGGTTGATTATCTAATTCACCCAAAATATTTAAATCCATTTTTAGTTGAATTAGCATGCATAGTTTGAAACAAAATACATTTTCAAAGTTTAGGAGCAACATGGTCAAAGCATAACTTGCATTCAAAAAGCTGCAGGTCCTGATCCGAAGCTAGGTCTTGCTCTGAAAATCCTCCCTCGAAACTCTCTGGCAGATCAACGTCTAATCAAAATCGATATACACACAATAAATTTAATTTACAAAGAGATAATTCAACTCTAAAAATTTCACAAAATTCACCAATAAATAGATCTTGATTTTACAAATTTTTAGAAATTGAAATCACTCAAATCGGAGTTAAAACGCAAAAGCTATAATCATTTGAAGTTTGAAAATAAATTTAAAAGAATAAACCGAATTTCTTTATTTATTTTTATACGGAAAATCCAGAAATTATGACGTCAGCATTACCATTAATGACGTCAGCACCGAAACCACTTTTGGCTGAAATATATATTTTTCTAAAATTAATTATGACGTCAGCTTCTACTGTGCCAGCACTAACAGGTGGGTCCCACTAATGACTTCAGCATGACACGTGGCACGATCTGGTCGTTACACGTGTCAACGAATTATCAATCCGTGGCTTCATCTAATCTCAACCGTTCGATTAAAAATGAACAGCCACGATCGACGAGACGCTTCGGTTCGGATTACTGCGGTGCTGACACGTGGCTTCACCGTGACCGCACGATCAAACGGACGGTCCGGATCAATTCAACTGTTTGGATCCCTCTCTCTCACTGACAGCGGGTCCGGGTGACGTCATGGGTGACATCATCGCGCACCGTGCGACACGCGGCGTGCACGGATTGGCTATCGGTGTGGCGTGATCTCTACCGTTCATTCAAAATTCAATGGTTCGGATTGAATCTCAATTCACGCGGCACAACAGGCGACGTGGCTACTCCGGTGCGCGACACGTGGACAAATCCGAACCGCACATCTAAGATCCAATGGTCTAGATCTAATCAATCCTACGCTAATAACACAGATCTAACGGCTATGGTTATCTAGACTACGTGGCTATACAGGAATCATACGATCAAGATCTAACGGCGGATAATTGAAGATTGTAACACCCCGGCACCCCGTGCCCCGAATGTTACCCTCTCTAGCACCAAACAATTCCAAATCGCTAAGAATAAATATTAGCAAAGCAAGCGAACAACTAGGAGGTCGTCAATTTATTAAAAAATTAAGTGACACCTCCCTAAAACTAGGACATCCACTCAGACAGAAAACATTTGCGGTTATATAATATCATTCTAGCGAGTCTTTAGTTAATCAAACCCGCATCCAATAGAAATTAATAAACTCCACCACATAATTATTACAGGACAGGGACTCATTACGCATAACCGCAAACAATCTTTTACAATAATTTTCTCGAGCTAGTAATAACATAACTAAAAACCAACATGAAGGAACGGTGGTGATGCAAACGTGATTGTGCTACTACCCCACCCATGCATGCCGGTTCAAGGTACTTGTAACAATACAAACAACAAGCGTGAGTCGATAACTTAGCTAAGTACATCAAAGAATAATTTCACAGTCAATCGCATTTTCCTACTTAAGAGCATAATAACCATTCTTACATAAGAACAAAGAAGTGGATAAAAAAGTGTCAAAATTTAATTCTCCAAACCAACCCGGCTCGTCTTTGACGGAGTTCACTACTCCATGATAAAGAAGCGTAGCATATAACCTGAAAACATAAATCATATCTCGCAACCAGATATGAAAATACAGGATATGCACAATCCATCACACAGACATGAAAATATAGAATATGCATAATCCATCACATAGACATAAAAAAATACAGAATATGCATAATCTATCACACAGACATGAGAATACAGAATAGACATAATCAATCACACTTCTTCAATCATGTAATGCATTATGCATGCTCACCTGTTTCACTTCATTACTAAACCCCAACACATTTCTCTTTAATCTTTTTGGATGTGGCCACGACTCGATCCAACTCGACACCTTTCCATTTACTCAAAATCGTCGTTATATTGCAATGCAGATGCAAATATGCCATACAAAAGAAGAGTCTCATATCCATACATCATAATCAACTCATAAAACATAATCCATCATTGCCAATGCAATGCAGTTACACAATTTTCATGCATATGATGCATCATGCATGCTCATTTCCTCTTTTAAGCGATATCTGGGGTCGAGTGCACACCGTCGGTGTGCACCCTCTCATTCCCTTCCACCCGTGGTGGAGGGTGCCTACTCTTCTTGACTTGCTCCCATACAACCACGTATATGGGACTACAGGTAGGACTTTCGTGCCCACTACATGTGAGCACAGAGGCCCACATCGAATGGGTCGCCTCTTCCATCATGAATGCACGATGCAATTTATAAGAATGAAATGCAACCCTTCATTCATTGCCACTCACTAACATAGCCATAACCACTCACATAAACCTAGCCAATTCTCCCATTCATGAGTTGCCAGCGATACTAGATTAATCCAAATCAACAATAAGACATGGCAACCCATTACTGATTTTACATCATACAATTAAATCATACTGACCACCAAACCACGTTCACCACTATACACTTGCAATTAATTACTCACTTTCCATTTGCTAACTTTCATCCACCTCCTTATTTCCATACATGATCATTCGTACTAGTCTAATCAACCTCATGTATAATCCGGGCAACATATCGCCTAAATTAGTAGCACAAAGAATTTCACCAATATACTAACTCTAGAAATTACAATAAACAATTCAGCATCGCCATTTAGTTTCTGAGACCGATGGGGATCAAGAAGCAATGAGCACAAACAAACACTCATTACAGTTCACAAAAGATAAGAGATATCAATCCATAATCACTGGCTACTACGTAATGCCAACACATTTGAATAATGCTTAAGTAAAGTAAAATAAAATGTTGCATCGAGGAATTCCTCATGTGATATCATACATCGATACACACATAAATTCTAGAATGACAAACCCACACGGCGTGCTTATTTATACACACAAAGTTCATCGAGACGAGCACTCAGTATTGGTCCCATTGCAATCAAGGTCAATATATTGATCATACGCAAATAAATTCGAGAACATCACACACATTTAACCCTAACATTCACTAAACCAAGAATGTGTTAGAAGGACGAAATCATCTAAATTACCCATGTATGCAAGTAACCAATAATTCCATCAAAGAAAATAGAAGACACCAATGCAATCAAATAAATTGACTAGGATTCAATAACTAAGAGTGTCAAATAGTGTAGATTATTAAGCGTACTCCATGTTATTATTCTAAAGCGAAGCATCAACATGCATATAAGAAGCACACAATGCAACTCCACTTGTTTTTCCTTTTTAGGTCACCAATTATTCAAACCTCCTAAGTCATCAACAACTCTAAACCTTTGCAAAGCATATTAAACTCAGTCTGATTACCACATGTGATGCGGGTAATGAAGGTTCTCTTGCCAAAAGATGATGAGGCCTCACAAGCTCAAGTCTCAATTGACATGATAAAAACCAAGTAGGTTCTGACTCAAATCCTTCGGAGAAAGCTACCAGATGCGGATAGATAGAGAATATACCGCCAACATGGTTGTTCATGACTTCAATGCATGCACATAAATGGAATTACTAGAGTTTGTATCATCTAATCACAAAGATATGCATGTACACATTTCATCGAACATCTAGACTACAACAACTCATCCATAACTGAATCTCACCTCCACTTACCACAAGATGGGAGAGGCGGAGGCGGCTGCTGTGGGGAAGGATGGTGGAGGTGGCGTCGAACTTAGTGGAGCCGGAGGCAAGACCGCCATTGGAGGCGCTGCCGTGGAGGGGCGCCGGCGCCAGAGAGGAAGGAGGCGCCCCACCCTTATTCTTCTTCATTCTTTGATACGGAGGAGGCGCCGAGGTGGGAGGGAGGGAGGGTACCATGGGACATGGGGTGGCGCCTGACAAGGGTTCAGGGGTGGCCGGTGCCGCTCGAGGGAAGAAGAGCCAGGAGGAGGCCGACGCTGCTCGGGAAAGAAGAGCCAGGAGGAGGCATGCTCGGTGGTGGCGACTCGGGAGGAAGACAGGCGGCCCAGAGTCTGCGCCAGGAGGAGTCGGCGGTGGGAGAAGAAATATCGGCCAGGCCCCGAAGAATGACAGCCATACAAAGGAAAAGAGATGTGGCTAGGTGAGGGAGGGGGAAATCCCGAAAATACCCCTCCTAAAAAACCAAAAATCCAACTTTTACCACTAGTGCAAACCAATTAAATTTCAACTCTTCGCGGGAAACGACAATTGACAAGAAATTACAACTCACCGCCAAACAGAATAGCTCCGAAGACCTCATCCGAAAAAAACTAGGGAGACTACCAAAACCGCTAATAGAATTATTAACTGCGAGGCGACAAAACTTTTCTCCAGAATAAACCCTTGATTCAAGAAAATGAAGACAATTTCGGCCAAAAAACCAGGAAAACGATTTGCGGTATTACAAAGATGAAGTTTACTGTACCATGGCTACGTGGCTAGATCTAGGCCGCATATCTAAGATCCAACGGCTGCCAATTGATGAAGCTCGGGCACACGTGGGCAATCCCTTCTTCAGGCACGTGGCGCTATCCTACCCGCTCATCTATAGATCTACGGCTAAGAAAGGAAGATGAGACTCATTGTTTGGGAGACGACGTGGCGCTATCGTAGTCGTTCGGCGATGATCGGACGGTTGTCGAAGTTCCTGGTCTCGTCGATGGCGCGGCGAAGATGTGTTGCCAGAGAGGTGGAAGACGACCAAGGCGATGGCGCTTCGGGGCTTCTCCGGTGACACCGAATAGCTTCTCGGGTGCGGCTCGACGAGAGGATTACTTCGGTGACCTTGACAGCGGCGGAGACTCACCGGAGAGGGCGCAAACAGCGGCGGAGTAGCTTCGGAACTACGGCGAGGTCGTGAGGGCTCTACGGTGGTTCTCGGGTTGTGTGAAAGGGCTCAAAATGTGCGGAGGAGTGTGCTTTATACGCTGCGCTAGATGATGAGGTGGGAGAGTTACTCGCCGGCGTTATTTGGCGAGCGTTTCTTCAGCGGCAATGGCGCGGCGACGGCGCTTCCGGAAACGGCTAGCGACGCTTCGTGGCTCCATCCAAGGCATACACGTGCGATGCGGATCAGACGGTGGGCAACCGGTGCTTTAGGGTTTTTTGGCAGGGCCAAGCGGCCAAGACAAGAATGGGCAGGCCCTTCACTTTATTCATCCATTTTTCTTAAGCTTTTCCGATTAAAATAATTTTAGAAATTTATTTTAATTATTTGAAGCACTTAAAATATGAGAAAAATTCCAAAAATATTTTAGAGCATTTTGAACTCAAATAAAATATTTTCATTTATATTTTGTTGAAACTTTTCATTATTAAATTAATTTCCAAAGAAAGATTAATTTCCAGAAATTCTAATTAAATCCAAATAAATTCCAGAAATTCTCAAAAATTAAGAATAAATTATAAAATTCAAAAATAGCCAAATTTTAGGATGTTACACATATCCTCGAACTGTTCAAAAAAAGTGGACAATTCGAGACTACTCGCTTATAAATATGCGATTTTGTTCGGCATATTTATAAACAAGCACCCTCAAACGGGAGACGTAGATTCCGCAGCCTAAACTTTAACATCATGCTGAGATAAAAATAAAAGTAATATGCCAAAAATAAACACATGTAATATGCCAAAAGTAATATGCTATAAATAAACTCTAACATAGGATCAAGATATATTGCATTTCCTACAAGTTGTTTGCTGCAAAATCACATGAAAAAAAACTGAAGAATTGGCCTTGCACTTCATTGACATAGTGAACCATACTAAAATAATATGCTTGCCAAGTGTTAGTATTAGTCTTTAAAAATGAGAATAGTCAAAATCATCAACATGCTTTTGGACATCATTTAGAAAGCACTAACTCAAATCTTCTGCGGCTAACCATGATAATAGTCATGAACCTCACAGGCTATTTCAGTACCATCACAAGTTGATAGTGGCATGTTATATTTAGAACATTGCAGTCACACATACTAACTGAACCAAGCAGATTCTTTACAGATCAGTAGCAAGATAGATTAATACGCTAAGTCCAGATTACACTAATAATATCATATTAAAGACTACGTGATATAGGTGCACACTTGAGTATAATCATATGCAGGGATTACAATAGATTGCAATAGAAGTAATTCATGTATATATATATTCCTACATCCTGAATCCATGGCAGTTTTAATGTACTTTCAATTGGTTGCAGTAGAAGTGTCACATTTCTAGCAAATGATGTTATACATTTTACCTTAGCTCACAGGAGGCGGCGCGGGAACCAGCGGAGCCGAAGGGAGGTGGGTGGAGCACAAGCCGACGGGAGGAGCCGTGCTCATCACTATCGCTTCTTATGTGGGAACCGATAGTGATGACCGTGTACATCACTATCACTTCTCGCATAAGAACCGATTGTGATGTACCCAATGCTACATCACAATCACTTCTAATCTCAGAACCGATAGTGATTATTATTAACACCCCTCCAAAGTTATCTATCATAATTATTTTTTTCCTAAACACTTAAGAACCGACACAGATGAAGCGATAGTGATGTACCATTTTGTAGTAGTGACTTGATACACAAGTTAATAAAGATTATCCATTTGCAAATAAAATGATGACTCGTTGCATGGCTAAGCATACTACTTGCATTCTAACTACCCACATTGGCAATTATAGTTACTAACTATTATGAAATCATTCTAGAGTGACAAATGAGATATGACATATGACATAGCAAGGTGGATATAATTCAAAGTGGACAATTAACTATTCCCAACATATTTGAAACAAGCAATAATTGAATTAACATGTAATACTTTAAAACAATATAATATTTTAAGCATGGGTTCAACACGATCAAAGCATGACTTGCCTTTAAATAGCTCTAACTCTTGCTTTGGACCTTACTCGGGCGCTGACTCCTTAATCACAAACTCACTAGGCAACTCAACGTCTACGCGTAACAAGAGAGAAAGCAATAAATACCCAAAATAGAGAGTAAGATCAACTCCAAAAATTAAATAACATTATCCATTAAATAGAGCATGATTTTACAAATTTTTAAAAACTGGAATCACCTCAATCAGAGTTTGGATCCAAAAGATATAGCTATTCAAAGTTTGAAATAAAAGATAAATAAAAAATTGGAAAAACTGAAATAACCGAATTATTTTTATATGGGAAAATAGCATTTATGATGTCATGCTGACATCAACACCGAATATGATTTTCGGCTAATTATTTTTTGAAGAAAATCTGAATTGTGACGTCACGCTGACATCAGCGGACATGTGACCCAATCGGATGCTGACACACGGCGCAACCACAGCGCGACATGCATCACCAGCCTATGGACTCGGTCCATAGCCGGCGCTAGTCCATCGTAGACTGGTGACACTGTGCTCGTGCATCGGCTATCGCAAGCAGCACACGTGGCACCATTGGATTGATGACACGTGGCTCAAAACCAACGAACGTGAGTTAAACACGTGGCAACAAAGATCTCAACCGTTTGCACTAGATCAGATGGAAGAGATTAAAAGTGATGACGTCAACGGCGATTGGTGGCAGTGACGCCTTGGTTTTTGTGCAACACGGGATTGGCCGGAGCGTGGTGCAATCGTGACCGTTTTGAATCCAATGATTCAGAACGTCGACACGGTGAAAACAGCGGGGATGCACAATCTGGTCTGCTCGGTACAGATCCAATGGCGGCGGTAAGCAGAGCGATTGCGCACACACGCAACAAAATCTAGACCATCCATCCTCAATCTGATGGCTGAGACTTAACCTAACACGATTCTACACGATGCAATCTAAACCACACGATTTAGATCTAACGGTGGTGCGAGCTCGCGAAGGCAGTTATGGCGCGGCGGCGTGGACTGGTGAGGGCCTTACAGACGCTAAGGATGAAGACCATGACGACAGTGTTTGGGGGTGGCTCTGACGACGAAAGATGACAGGATCAGCGTGTCCTGACATGGCGAGCATGATGGCGACCTTGGCGACGGTGGAAACTAAACGGACGACAAGAAAATGATGAAGAACCATGGTGAAGGCTTTGGTAAACTTCAGTGAGCTCTTGTGGGTAAACGGTGGTGGCTCGGGAGAAATGCGATGGGGTTATAGATTTGTCTTGACGTGCACAATCCAAGGGTGGCAACAGCGCTATAAATAGGGGTCTCGCTTCCGTGCACGGTGCGGAAACCAAAATCAAATTGGCGATGACGGAGATACGATTCGGATACGGTGAGTGAGTCAATGTGGCACAATAACGACCATTCGTGCGGATCCGATCAAGTGGCTGGCAACGAGAGGCGGCGCGGAATGAATCTAGGCGTTGGATCAGAATCCAACAGTTTCGCGGCTAGGGTTTGTGAAGTGGGCTACGCGGGCCGACGCGGGTTGGGTTGCGGCATGGAGAAATGGGCCAAACCGGAGGGGTTTTGGCCCAAACACTATTCACCAAATTTTAAATCCTTTTTGGATAAAAACAATTCGGCTAATTAAACAAAACTCAAATAAATAGCAAAAATAGTAAGAAAAATCCTAAAAAATTCTAGAAAATACTTTAAGATATTTAGAACCCAAATAAAATATTTCCAACAAATGATAATCAATCCTTTTCACTAAATAAATAAAATATTACAAAAATATTGATTCAATAAATTCTAAAAAATTAAATAAAATTTCAAAAATTCAATAAAAAGAAAAAACATAATAAATCTAGAGAAAGCAAAATTTGGGATGTTACAAATAGCTAGCAAAGTTAAGGACCTTCTCGCATATGTGAGAATAAATGTTGATGGATTTCAAGATAAAATCCAATTCCATCCACGGTTCGCCTACTTAATTTCAAAACGACCTATGGATAAAATTCGATTTTGCCTTAGAATCCATCAACATTTGTTCTCACATATGCAACGAGAAACTTAACTTTGATGTTGGACAGAGAATAAATAGTATCATATGGCAATTCCTTATGCCTACCGGCCAAGAACTGCCCCATTGATTCGTGTTGAGGTCCATACCACAAATATTAAGGATAATGTTAGGCAACAATACATTAACAAGTTATAATACCATAAATATCAACAAGCATACATTAAGAATCAATATTATTTGATATATCAACACAAGAAGACCTTAGAGCTTTTCCATATTTGCCATCATATGTGCCATAACTTTCACAACAAAGGCTTTTTGATTCTCCCTGAAGTTCCTCAACTCTGGCACAATGCTCATTTGTTTGACAATAATAACCATTTGACTTTCAGTCATATCTCTTAATCCATACAAAAACGATCATGTTGTTGTGAAAAGGGTTTCTTGATATATTATTAGTAACCATGTCAAATTTAATATTAGAAACCTTTGTATTACCTCTATAAGCTCAGCTTTTGCTTTTTCTAGCTCTATATTCGTGCTACGGTCCTTAATGATGAGTGCCGTGTTAAGAGATTGAATATTTTGTAATTTGTCATCTATATCTTTCTGTTTTTCTCTCATCTCATAAATCTTTTCGGTTAACTCAGACTTTCCCTTCAATTGTTTTATCTCCACCTTAAGTTTTTGTTTTGCATCCAACAGCTTTTCTATATCGCCTATTTTACCAAATCAGATTTCAATTAATTTAGATCAAAAACATATAGGAGTAAAGAGAGCACTCAGCTACAACAAATATATACTATGAGAGGGGAGAAGTTCATCAATCAGGCATAGTACTATACATGTATGTTTTAACTAGTGTTCATCTATCAAGCATATGTTTCTCAACGTAACTGACAACAGGTAACTATCATATCAACAAAACGTGGTATATGATCTAAGCTTTGCTTGCTTTTGGGATTACTTTACACAGCATGTACTTAAGTAATGATATGTAATACAAAAGAGTTAGACCTCTTAAGTGGCATACCCATGGGTTGTATGCAAAAAGGAGAAGCCAGCACAATGTTAGCTAAGCAACCACAAATTGCTTACACAACAACACCGACGGGGAGGTCGCTACGTGGAAGGATGCCGAGGGGGAGGATGCCAACAGGGAGGATGCTGCGGGGAGGATGCCGACAGGGAGGTCGCTGTGGGGGAGGATGCCGAGGGGTGCGGCCGAACAGGCGAGGAAGGAGGCGAATGGTTTTCAATTTCGTTTGGTTGAGGAGTGCGGCGAGCACAAAACCTAGAACGATATATATACTTAAGGAGTGTTATCATAAATAATTCTATTAAAAAACCATCTGTGATAATATAATATCATAGATGGTTCTATTTAAAAACTGTCAGTGATGACTCCCGTTCACATCACTAACGGGTTTTTTTTGTAAAAATCGTATGTGATATTCAATTATTACAGACGGTTTTACAAAAACCGTCTATGATTATATATAACATAGACAGTTTTAAAAAATCGTCTGTGATGAAACATCTAATATAAGTCTTTTTGTAGTAGTGCAAGTTTTCATCCATTTGAACATCATCGAGGTGCACAACTTTTATTTGCAAAAACATAGGATATTCAACTCGGTGGACATCGAGTGGCGGGTTTCCTAGGACTTTCTTTTTAAAAGGTCAGTGACTTAATGATACCAGGTGAAAGAGTGTCGGGTATTGATCTGATCAGATCATGCTTCGCCACCATTGATGCTGAGATAACATTGTAGATACCCACTGGAAATATGGACCATGACCTCACGGTATGGGTTTTATAAAAAAAATGGCAAGAGCTCTCGTATTTATTAAAGAAGAATAACAACAGGCAGACAATAAACACACACACACTATACACACACGCATACATGTCCACACTCGCACCTGGCTCATGAGGTGTCTGTATTGATCCTCGAACATGACAGGCTTCGTAGTGCCGAAACGCCTCGCCCGCTGAGCTAAGCTCGGCCCTCACGACATGGGCTTTTGAGAGGAGTGCTGTGTACTCGGTCCGTTCGGTGTATCATATTCTGTCTGCTGAAGCGAATCCAACACACAAAAGCGCAAGAGACAATGAACACCCGGTATGGAACGCGATTTGGGGTTTAAATGTCCCTCCAAAGATAAGAATTTTCTGGTGGCGTCAAATATTATTTTCCTACAAGAAGTGTGTCGTACAGATACAGACGCCATCTTGAGAATGAGAAAGCTTGTGAACTCTGTGTAGGCACCAAGCGAAACACCGTACCATTTGTTCACTCAGTGCCCATTATCGAAGCTTTTTTGGTTGCAAGTCAGTGAGGATGAGATTTTTTATCGTTCTTTGTGTAAAACTCAAGATTTGATGCAAAGAACCCAAACGGGTTCGTATTGTATCTATAGTCATAAGCAACAAATTACAATTGTTAAGATTACATAAAAAAACAGAGTAGTCATAACAAACACAGTATGTTGTGAATCTCAAAAGAATTGTCGATAGCACTACAGTAAACATCAACAACAGAATCCTCTGAAACTAATCTAACTCTGTACTACTCCTTTAAACATGCCCCTTCAATCTCTAACTGGTGTCGAGTAAATAGAGATTGGCTCGCAACCGAGTGAGTGCAGGCTTTAGCAGTGGTTTTGTGAACATATCTGCCACTTGATCTTTGGGCTAAACAAACTCTACCTCCAACATTTTCTTTGCCACACGCTCTCAGACAAAGTGAAAATTAACATCAATATGCTTTGTTCTTGCATGAAACACTGGATTAGCTGTTATATACGTTGCTTCAAGGTTATCGCACCATAGAACAGGTGCTCGAAACTGATATACACCAAGTTCTTGCAATAAAGACGGTAACCAAATCAATTCAGCTGTAGCATTGGCAATAGCTTTATACTCTGCCTCTGTGCTGGACCGAGAAACCGTTTGTTGTTTTCTGCAGCTCCATGAAACAAGATTTGGTCCAAAGAACACACCATAGCCATTGATTGATCTTCTATCATCTGAGCACCCGGCCTAGTCAGCATATGAGAAAGCGCTAAGGAGTCATGAAGATGACTTTGTAAGCAACAATCACATATCAATTGTTCCCTTCAGAAATCTCAATATCAGTTTTATTGTGCACCAGGGTTGATCAGTAGGTTCTTGAAGAAATTGGCAAACTTTGTTGACTACATATGAGAGAACAGGTCTGGTAAGCAACAAGTATTGCAAAGCACCCATAGTGTTGCGATACTAAAAAGCTCAGACTTTGACAATTTTACACCCCCTTCCTTAGGTAGCTTCTTAGATGATGCCATGGGAGTTGAGATTGGCTTACAGTCTGTCATATTGTTTTTGTGAACAAGATTAGAGCTATGTTTCTTCTGTGTCAAAAGCAACCCCTTATCTTTGACTGAAGCTTCTATCCCAAGAAAATACCGAAGATTCCCTAGATCTTTAATAGCAAAGTCAATAGACAACTTCTTAATAAGCTTATTCACCATCCCTTCAGAAGAACTCATAATGACAATATCGTCAACATAAATCAGCATATAAAACACAACTCCAGATTGATTAAACACAAAACGAGATGTGTCGGCTCTTTAAGGATTAAACCCAAGCTCTTGCAACCTTGTGCTTAACCTTGAGTACCAAGCCCGCGGTGCTTGTTTAAGTCCAGACAGTGCTTAACCCAATCGGTTTGTGTAGTAATAATTTTTCGATTAAGAAGCAATTCAACACGATGCTGAAATTGAATGAAAGTTTTCTCCATATCAGCCTTACACTTAAGAAGGTACACCCATGTGAACTTGCTATAATCATCAAGAAAACTAACATAATACTTGTAGCCACCTACAGAATAAGGGCTAGTCCCAAACATCTTAATGGAGTAGCTCAGGAGAAAAAGAAGACACACCGGAAGCTGAACTATAAGGTAGCTGATGTAGCTTTGCTTGTTGACAAGCATTGCATACAGAGGCATCATTATTTGATGAACTAGAAATGAGATTATTGTGGAGAACTCGCTTAACAACTAAAGAAGCAGGGTGTCCAAGCCTTCTGTGCACACAGCTCAAGAATAAGCATGATTGCAGAAAAGGACTGACAAGGTGTTGAAAGAGGAAGACAATCTGCTAGGATAGGATAGAGACCATCTTTGCAGCTACCGTCCAGAAGAATTTTCTTCATGATTTTGTCCTTAACACAAAAGAAATCAGAGTGAAATTCAACGAAAACATTGTTATCACGAGTTAACTTGTGGAGTGTGGATAGAAAGAAGATCTTTACTGATTTTAGGAACATGTAAGGCATTTGTAAGTTGCAAAGGACGAGATGAGCCAGAAATAGTAGAATGACCAGTATAGAAAGTTAGAAAGAATGTTTTCCCGCACAAAGCCTCATTGGCCAGCCTCTCTATTAATAGCTTTACAATGGACAAATATGGACAGGAAGATTTCCTGATTACAAGGATCATCAGACGATTGATTGAATCGCTGGGATCAGGCATTTACTATACTTAGTACAGGGAAGATCTACCCTTCCTATACATGGATTTCTAACATTCCCCCTCAATCTCAACCGGTAGTCACTAGGTTGAGATTGCGTTTGAATCTGTCAAGCATGATCTTCGTGACGGGCTTGGTGAATGCATCGGCCACCTGATCACTGGAAGAAACAAAACGAACCTCGAGGGTGCCAAGTGCAACCTTCTCTCTTACAAAATGAAAGTCGACTTCGATGTGTTTCGTACGTGCATGAAACACAGGGTTGGCCGTGAGGTAGGTTGCACCTAAGTTGTCACACCATAGAACTGGAGGTCGAGGCTGCGGTACTCTCAATTCGCGCAATAGTGATTGAATCCATACGGCCTCCGCAGTACCATTTGCGAGAGCTTTGTACTCAGCTTCTGTGCTGGATCGGGACACTGTTGGTTGCTTCCGGGCGCTCCATGAGATGAGGTTTGGTCCTAGGAAGACCGCAAAGCCACCTGTAGATCGGCGATCATCTGAACAACCGGCCTAGTCAGCGTCAGTAAACACACTGAGGAGCAGGGAGGATGACTTTCGAAAACTAAGGCCAGTGGTGAGAGTCCCCTTAATATATCGCAGTATCCTCTTGACCGCCTCCCAGTGTACATCGGTAGGCTTAGACAAGAATTGACAGACCTTGTTGACTGCAAAAGAGATGTCTGGCCGTGTCAAGGTGAGGTATTGTAAGCCTCCAACGATGCTCCGGTATTTGAAGGTATCTGCTTCATTGAGTACTTGACCAACTGCTTTTGATAACTTCTCAGTAGCAACCATGGGTGTAGCGACAGCTTTGCAGTTTTCCATGCGCACACGATGAAGTAAATTGGCGGCGTACTTGTGCTGGGTCAGTGACATTCCCCCTGAAGTATAGGACACCTCGAGACCGAGGAAATAGTGAAGTCGGCCGAGATCCTTGACAGGGAAGTCCATGGAAAGCTGCCGAAGGAGTTGATCCACTGCATCTTTGGAGGAGCCAACAATGACGAGATCATCAACGTACACCAAGAGGTAGATGATAATACCATTATGGTGAAACGTAAAAAGAGAAGGATCCGCCTTTGAAGCTTCAAAACTCAACTGAAAAAGCTTGGTGCTCAGGCGAGAAAACCAAGCTCGCGGGGACTGTTTGAGGCCATATATAGCTCGGTGAAGATGGCATACCCAATCAGGATGGAGCGGGTCCTCAAAACCGGGTGGCTGATGCATATAGATGTCCTCATCGAGAATACCATGGAGGAAAGCATTACTGATATCTGCTTGTCGTAAATGCCAACCATGGGCCATGGCTAAAGAGAGCACAAGGCGGATGGTAGCTAGCTTGATGACTGGACTGTAAGTCTCTGAATAATCAACACCGTGGCGTTGTGTGAAACCACGTGCGACGAGGCGAGCTTTATGCTTGTCAAGCGAACCATCAGCCTTGAGTTTGGTCTTGAACACCCATCTGGAGCTCACGACATTACTACCAGGAGGGCGTGGAACAAGGCTCCATGTCTTGTTCTATTGCAAGGCGTCAAATTCGGCTTCCATAGCCTGGCGCCATGCTGGATCGACGAGAGCCTGACGATGGGAAGTAGGCTCTGCGAAGAAAGCACGCCGAGAAGGATCATACCGAACAGTGCCGTCGGTGAGTTGGCGAGGCCGCACAATGTTACTGCGTAACCGGGTGACCATCGGGTGCCTTGGTGGAGGTTCTGAAGAAGCTTGTCCGGACACCGGGGAAGGCGCAGGCGTGGCAGTAGGCGGTGTGGAGGACGAAGAAGCAGCGCCAGTAGTAGAGGATGATACGGGAGTCGGCGGGGAAACCAACTCAGGCACAAGCGGACTAGGTGACGCAGCAGTCGGTGACGCCGGCCCACGCTCCGTCGATGCAGGTGCAGCAGCGTCCCCATGCATAGGGACTGTGTGCGGATCACCAAGCATGTCCCGGCGCTGAGCATTGCTTGGAACTGTAGCTGTATCAAAAGAATCAGTACGCAAAAATGACAGATTATAATCCCGCATAGGAGCACTCTGTGTGACTGGCTCAGATTCTGGGAAAGAGACTGGGGTGGTAAGGGCAGATAAATTTGGAGATGCCCCGGAAGAGAAGGGAAAAACCTTCTCATCAAAAATCACATCACGGGAAACGTAAACATGTCCTGTGGATCGGTCCAGGCATTTATAACCCTTGTGGTAAGGACTGTAGCCTAAGAAGGTGCACATTTTAGAGCGAAAATCGAGTTTCCTGGAGTTGTATTTTCGAAGGCTAGGCCAACATGCACATCCAAAAATGCGTAGGAAGGAATAATCAGGAGAGATGTTGAGAAGCCAAGTCAGAGGTGTCATGCCTTGCAAAACCTTACTAGGCATGCGATTAATGAGGTAACAAGCTGTGAGGAAGGCCTCGTCCCAGTATCGGATAGGAAGGGAAGACTGTGCAAGAAGAGCAAGTCCGGTCTCAACTAAATGACGGTGTTTACGCTCGGCAATCCCATTTTGCTGGGAGGTGTGAGGGCAAGAAACACGGTGAGAGATGCTAGTGCGTTGAAAATAGCGATGAAGACGATGATACTCGCCACCCCAATCAGATTGAACGGTAAGGATGGCGGTACCGAGAAGACGCTCGACATGCTTTTGGAAGGTATAGAACACTTGTTCTACGTCAGATTTGTGTTTAAGAAGATAAACCCATGTAAACCTACTAAAATCATCGACAAAACTGACGTAAAATTTAAAACCTCCTGATGAAGTAAGAGCTGGACCCCAAACATCAGTATGGATAAGTTCAAGTGGTTTTGTGGTGATACGAGTAGAAACATTGTAAGGTAGCTGATGACTCTTAGCATGTTGACATGCATCGCACACAAAAGACTCATTATTCAAGGGACATGAAAGTTTATTTGACTGGAGGACGAACTTGATGACATCTTTTGAGGGATGACCAAGGAGTTGGTGCCATTGACTGGGCGTGATTTTGACTCCTGAAAAGACTCTGCGACTTGGAGATGACAAAAGTAGCCGACGAGTAGGAAACGGATACAACCCTTGACGTGTTCTACCTTGCAGAAGAATCTTCTTCGTTGTTCGATCCTTAACAGAGAAAAAATGAGGATGAAACTCGATAAAAACATTATTATCAGAAGCAAGGCGATGAACAGACAAGAGATTTTTGTGAATGTGTGGGACATGGAGCACATTTTTAAGAGTTAAGGAAGAGCCAGGAAGCACAGAGTGTCCAATATGCGAGATTTTCAAACCTGTCCCATTTGCGATCTGAACTTGATCCTTCCCGTTGTAGCGCTCGTGCGTGGTCAGGTGTTCGAGATCGCCTGTAAGATGATCAGTGGCGCCAGTATCGAAATACCAATTGGCGTCGCTGTTGGAGCCCTGCGTCATGGCAGCATGACCAGCGTGTTGGTCGTCGGCTTGATATGCATGATTGAAACGATTTTGGCAACGCAGTGCCTCGTGTCCATATATACCACAGACTTGGCACTTAGGACGATAACGCCCGCCGCTACCTCCTCCGCGGCCGCGGCCACGGCTGCCACCTCCCCCGCGACTCTGCCCCCTCCGCCGCGTCCACCACCGCGGTTATTGTTCCCTTCGCGGCGGCCGTCATTGTTGGAGCTCCGCATGGTGTTGTTGGCAGAGGAGACGAAGTCGCTGGCTTGAGCATGAAGTTCCTGACGAGCCTCATGCGTCAGAAGCATGCGGTAAAAATCGGCGAGAGGTACCGGGGAGTTGAAGACCGTGAGCGACGCTATCAGTGCGTCGTATTCTGGCCCTAGACCAGCCATGATGTAGCCGATCAGTTCATCGTCGGACAGGGGGCTGCCGACGGTTGCCATGGTGTCAGCGAGACTCTTCATCTTGTTGTAGTACTCCGTGATGGAGTTGTCCTTCTTCTTCGTCGTCGACAGTTGCGCGCGGATGTTGATTGTGTTGGCTCGGTTCTGCGCTGAGTACATGGCGTGAAGAGTCGTCCAGACTTGGGCAGACGACGTGCACCTCATCGTCTGGGCGAGAACATCCTCGGTCATCGAGGAATTGAGGAAGCCAAGCACCGTCTGATCTTGACGGTACCAGGAGAGATACGCCGGGTTGATGATTTGCCGTGCAGCATCGCCGGTCCTTCGGCGATCATCCGCGCCGGAGGTTCGATCGACCCATCCAGGTAGCCAAAGTAATTTGCGCCGGCAAGGATGGGCACGACCTGGGCCTTCCAGAGTAGGAAGTTGGTACGGGCGAGACGCACGGTGATGGCTACGACAAGACTAGCGAGATTGACGCTGGCGGGCGCAGTGGTGGTGGGGCTGGAGATCAATGCGCCGGTGGTGTTGCCGTTGGTGTTCATGGTGGATGGATCTTGGCTCTGATACCAAGTTAGAAAGAATGTTTTCCCGCACAAAGCCTCATTGGCCAGCCTCTCTATTAATAGCTTTACAATGGACAAATATGGACAGGAAGATTTCCTGATTACAAGGATCACCAGACGATTGATTGAATCGCTGGGATCAGGCATTTACTATACTTAGTACAGGGAAGATCTACCCTTCCTATACATGGATTTCTAACATAGAAATCAACAAACCTACTCTATTAGTAACCTGAACTTGATCATGACCATTGTAATTCTCCCTAAAGGTTAGTCGATCAAGGTCACTGGTAAGATGATCAGTTGCTCCTGTGTTAGGTCAGCATACCATTGTTGATCAGCCATGTATGATCTTCCAGCAACAGCAACCTTCTCTTTGGCTTGATAAGAATGATCAAAATGGTGATAACAATGAAGAGCATCATAACCATATACTTACCACACACTTGACATGTTGCCCAATTATTGTTCTTGAAAGTGCCACAGCCAGACCCTTGTCCATGACCGCGTCCCCTCCAAGAGAAATAGCCACCACCACGGTTGTTAGAGACATTGCTGGAGCTTTGGTTGTTGAAGCTTCTCTTCGTGACATTATTTGCAGAGGCACTAACCTGGATTTCGGAGTTATTGAGTTCCTATCACAACTCAAAACTGAGAAGATGAGCGTATAGGTCATTGAGAGAAATTGTGTCCTGCCTTGTCGTGACAGAGGTGACAAGAGAATCATAATCACTGCCTAACCCTGCCAGAATATAGGTCAATGTTTCTTCTTCTTTTAGTGGATAGCCAATGGAGGCCATTGTATCTGCCAATCCTTTCATTTTGTGAAAAATACTTGGTTACCGAAGAATCTTTTTTTTCAGATTTGCTAGCTGCAATCTAATCTACATAATACGTGCCAACGATTGAGATGCGAACATCTATTCCAAAGTGACTCAAACTTGAGCCGAGGTAGAAAGGAACAACACTTGAGCAAGAATTTCTTCACTCGAGGATGACAATAAGGCAGATAAAACAAGTTGACCCTGTTAATACATGTCAGATACGAAGGATTCGAAACTTGTTGGTCACCACCTTCTCCTTTAGGGCAGCGAATTGATCCATCAACATATCCCCAGAGATGCTGGCCTCAGAGATATGGAGTTAGCTATGCTTTCCAAAGGAGATGGTTTGAACTAGTGAGCATTACTGTGACAAAGCTATTGAAGGAAGGAGTTGGCAGAATGCCAACAGAGGAAGAAGACAAGAAGGATGAAGTCATGGCGCTTGTAACATCCTAAAAATTTCAATAAAGTGAAAATGCACTCAGGTGAATCATTTCATCTGACAAATAAATTTTTATGCAAAGGATAATGCAATAATTATTGAAAAGACACCTTTTGACCTGTAAACAGTGCATGGTCAGAATTATCATAAAATCCTCGGACCTTATCTGTAGCTAAAAAATTTACCATAATATGTACAATATAGTATTTACCTCTGGTAAAAATATCATAAATTAAAAATATCATTTAATGCCTCAGAAAATTCAAAGATAGAAACCCTAAAAATCTAGAAATTGTAATGTCAGAATTTTTATAAAATAAATATAAAATATTTTGACTTACAATTTTTATTAACAAATTCTCAGCTCAAATAAAACTCAAAAAAAAGTTTCAAAAATTTTTGAGGTCATTTTAATCCTCAAATAAAATAAATTCAGAAAAAGGATTTTAAACAGTCTGAGATGTCAAAATTTTTATAAATTCTATGAGGATTATTTTGACCTTAAATTTTTATTGTGTAATCAACATTATCCAAGGATCATTGAGAAACATTATCAGAAATTCTCAACAAGACTTGACCCTCATTTAAGGCACGACGTCATTGCCAGAACACTGAATGAATGAGGCAGTTTCACCTCTTTTCAATGGACGGTGTCGCCCTGTAGAAGGCCCCACCTGACAGCCACTGCCTTCTTCTTCTCTACGACAACAAACAGTTAGCTAGCTTCATCCTCTGTTTTCTTGGTCAAGTGAGCAAATCAAGCCAGATTTCTATCTTTCCTCCAGTCAAGTCCCGGCTGTGCCTTGCACTTCTCCCATCTTCAATCACAGCACCCATGCACTGCCTCTTCAGCAATGAAGCTCAATCAACTCACTATCATGGCAATTAAAAGCAGATCAATTCATTGACCTTATCCCTACTCAGTCCTCTGCCACAACAGAGAATTGGTCTCTGATTCCTTGCCACGGCAATACAACCGCAGCGCCTGGTCATTTCTATCCCACACAGCTCTGCACCACACCATCTCTTTCCTTATGCGGACGTCACGAGCTTTCTCGTCGAGTTCACAACTCGGGCAGGCTTATCTACACACCATCTTGGCTATAAAAGCCAGCCAATATCAATGAGCACTTCATCATCTCCCTCATTTGCTCCAACTGATACCAGCTTAGAGCATTGCTCTCCTGCCGCCATGACTGGCAGAACTCAGAGCTTGAACCCGAAATCAAATCAGCTAACCCAGTGAACCACTTCCAAATTCCTCTAGAATAGAGCATCCTTGTAGCCTCTTGAGCACATCCCCGACGACATTAGTAGAACAAATCAGCCAAACCAACACCAACCTACGATTCTTCTTCCTCAAGACTGGCTGATGGTGGCCCTACACTCCGGTTGATTTCTATCAACATTAACCACTAAAATGGATTCCAATCTTCTTAGTGATGCTTATTGTGGTGTTAATGTGTAGCAAAAACCACTAAATCGTCCTCTCCTTTGATTGGCCATAACGGTAGTCGCAGGACCTCGGTGGTAGTTCTGCTCTGACCACCACTGACTGTGATCAGGACCTTCCCGGGTGCACCTTCAACTGCTGATGCTCCACCACCTCAAGCTCCCAGCTCATTACTGTCAAACTCCAGAAGCCTAGTCATCTCCATTGCCAGTCGAGTTGCTTCGGATCTATAGTGTGAGAGCAGGTAAAGCTCAAGTATTTTGGCATGCCACTTTGTCACAAGCAAGCACGTAACCCAGTGGTAGAGCGCTATTGCCTGAATCAATAGATCTTATGTTCAAATCCCAGCACCACATATCTATTTTACTTTTTGGTTCTTTTATTCATCTCTTTATATCTTTTGCTAGGAAGTCCAGATGAGGTAAACTAACTTTCTAAATTTGAGTTAAGCCATAAGGACTCATAATATGCAACAAAATTTACATGATCACTGCAGTTAAATCATTTCAATCACTGCAGTTAAATCATTTCAATCAAATTTGTTTAAAGTCCCTTTTATATACCATATAGCAACTATGCAAACCATCACTCCACAAATCATGAAATAATTTCTACATATTTTTTAGGTCATGAATATTCTATTTTTGTAAAAACATTTCAGGTTGAACTCGGTTTGAGTTTAAAAGTAAACATAGGAAGCCTCTCTTGCATAGAAAATCAAACAGTTAAAATACGGATCAAATGAACTCAAATTTTGGTAAAACTAGTTTGATTACACTCCTGTGGTCACAAGGATCCTAAATGTATAAAAATTAAGTTTTTCCATGGTTTGCATAAATTGTTCAATAGTCGAAGTTTCAATACTTGTATAATCAGAATAGACATAACTTTCGCAAACGAACTCCAAATTTGATGAAACCAAATCCTAGGATCTTTAAAAAGAATACCCTTGCTATTTATGAAAAAAATATCTTATATTTGCACAAATCTGAATTAAGTCCATATTAGGCCTTAGTGATCACTTATATGAAAAAACATCTCGGATAAAAGCAAAATATTGTGGAATCAACTTTAAAACACTTTTAGAGACATCCCTTGCTTATGCCTAAAAAATAGATAAATTATCCTATAAGGTGTAATTGCAAACTTAGGGTGCGTTTGGTAGGGCTCCAGCTCCATCAGATCCATGGATCTGGTGGAGCTAAGTATTCCTAACTCCATCAGATCCGTAGAACTGAAGTTGTGAGTGCATTAAGAGTATTTAGATGGATCATCTTGTTTGCATTTTAGACTAAAAATATAAACTTAATTCACTTTATTTTAGCCTACAAGTTTCAGATCTCAGGTGAAGCTGAGATCTGGAGCTCTACCAAACAGGCCCTTAAATCGGAAACTGAACCTTTATTGCATAGAATTTAGAAACATTTAAGCCTTTTAGGCAACTTATAAAATATCTCATTTATACGCAAGTTTTGTAAAGATTAGCCTAGAAATGATGTTTAGGATATGGACTACCATAATCTAGAAAAATATTCTTATTACAAGTTTTTGTTTATCTGAATCCTGCTAGTGTAATAACTCTAAGTGTTATGGTTGCTAAAACCCTTTATATGAAGAGTTGAACTTAAGAAACCTATAGATAAAATACTTGTGTCGCAAGAATCGTTGCGTAACCATATAGATATGCCCAGTAGCCTTATTTTGTAGACCCCAACATGTATAGATCACCTTGCATACAAAACACATAGGACTAAGAGTTAATTGTACACCTTACTGATCCGATTCCTTATAACGTAAACCTTAATACCATATAAGCTATTTTAGCAATGAATATAATATCTTGTCCAAATCCTAAAATTTATGAAATTGGCTTAGGAATGCTCCTCAAAGTATAGACTACCCTATTCTGAAGAAATAATCTCATTTCATCATACTTTGCATATAAATCCTGATAGCAAAATAACCTTAAGTATTATGATTTCTGGACTTCATAATATGAATATACAACCTTAGTAATAATGAAGAAATCTGTAGTTAAGATATTTGTATCTTTAGAACCTTCTTAAAAACCATAAATATATGACCAGTAACCTAACTTAACAGGTCTTAACATATTCAAAACCGCTTGTTATGCAAAATCAATTAAGGATTAAGTACTATTCATTCATATCATACAACAAAATGACTAATGTTTTAATTCTATTAATCTAAATAATTTTTGTATGTTGAATTTGAAATTATAAATATAAAAGTATAGAATTTTAGCTTCTTGAGTTCGTAAAACAAGAATGGATAATCTATAAAGAGAATCATGCATCGCTCAACTTGAAAGCTATTAATGATATGAATGCTCAATCAGCTAAATCATGAGAATATAGAATCATTCTATCCAAACCCTAAAATATTTCTGTTTTCCTCAGTGAGTTTTTATTTGGTTCTCTGTATGTTTTCTTTTTGCCCTTATTGAAGTTTGTTATTTACTCCTTATTGCTTTTAATCGGTAACGACGTGTAGAACCCGACATCGCTGATTCAGTCGTCTACGTCAGCTGCAACCTCGACTTCATCTAAAACAAAGATTAAGCAAGGCAAGTACCCATTTGATCATATTGTTCCTAGTATTTAATTTTATTTTATTTATCAAATTGTTTCTTGCATGTACTTATTTTCTGTAAATTCGCTATTTCATGGTACTAATAGATATACCTGTTGTCTCATAAAACTTCCTTGATAAGTATGGACATGTGAATCTTGATAACCATAGATTAAGAATAGATATTACTTAATGTCATTATGGGTATATGCATTTACATAATAACCCTGCTTAGCCATGCCTTATTAGCAGTGATGTAGATGATCAGATCAAAATTGTTTCCTGAGAATTTATAAATGTTGGATATGACACTATTGGTTACTGGTATTTTGATTAAAAATCCAAAATAAAACTATGATTTTGACATGGGTGATTATTGGCAATAGCTAGATGTGCAGATGGATTTGCACATAGTGTAGGGTGGAGTATCACCCGTGTCGGATTAAGGACCGAACAATGAGACACTATTGATCCAAAAATTTCGTGCAACCACGAGGGCTGGTATGGGACGGCCTTAACCTATTAAGTTATTTAGGTATGGCTTTGTACATTGGAAGGCGGGAGATAGCACAGGCATCCGGTCAAGTCTGCTTGTAGAGGTTTCTACTTACCAATACAACGGTATACGCCTTGCCATAAACAGAAACGGTGTGTTGGGTATTGTGTGAATGGATCCACATCTTGGGTGAGTGTTTCTGTTTCTATGGTGAAGGCTTAACGTCCCGAGTTGGTGCAAAGTCATCTCTAAGTAATGTAACAGTTATGTATGATCTCCTTGCCGACACACCAATGGAAGTGTGTTAATTGGCCCGGTAAAAGAGGTTGATCATTTCTTGTGGGTAAAGTTGTACACCTCTGCAGAGTGAAAATCTAATCGATTAGCCGTGCCCGCAGTCATGGACACTTGGTGAAGTCATTCCATTGTTAGCTTTTGGTATTTTCTAAAAATGGGTTTTGGTTTGAAACTTGTTTAGCAACTGTCGCTTTATGTCAAAGAACCAACATTATTGGACTTCATGATTTGGATTATTAATTGCTCATGAAGGACTGTAAGTATTACTTATGCTTTACTTATTTCTTATCAATCAAACTTGCACTTACAAATTCCGTTTGCAAATGACAACTTGATTTACAGATTCAATTTCGCTTTATGCAAACTAACTGTAGTAGCCTCCTTTGACTTTGTCTGCATTTATGCATTTGCAAATACCACCTTAAGTCTTACTGAGTACGAAAGTATTCAAACTTGCTTAATCTATTATTTTAGGTGGAAAGAAAAGCGAGGCTCCAAAGATTATTTTCGTTGCAGGATGTGAGGACTTCGATGACGCGGTCTTTTCTAGGGATTTATGCCATGTTAGTTGTCTACAAGTTGGATAGGCACACTACAAGATTTTGCTTTCTTTATTGCTATATACTCTAAGTTGTAAGATTCCTTACATAAATAATACTCACTTTAATAATATGAGGTATGGTTATGATTCTAATTGCTATAAATATGCGTACTAGCTACTGATCATGGGACTAGTACTGTATGCATATTAGATTTCTATTTTTGCATTTTATGAAAAAATGGGGGTCGTTACATTGCTAGAGGATTTAGAGGAGAATTGAGAGGTAGTCATAGAAGGCAACCTAGCACTGATACCATGTAAAACTCAAGATTTGCCGCAAAGAACCCAAATGGGTTCGTATTGTATTTATACTCATAAGCAACAAATTACAATTTGTTTAGATTACATAACAAAATAGAGTAGTCATAACAAACAGTCTGTTGTGAATCTCAACAGAATTGTCGATGGTGCTACAGTAAACAGCAACAACAGAATCCTCTGAGACTTGTCTAACTCTGAACTACTTGCAACAAAAGGTATCAAAGTTTACATTAAGGTAGTATCAAGAGATACAAAAAAATTAAAGGGTGAGGATACTAAATTTTGATATCTCTTGGTACTAACTGAATGTAAATTTTGGTACCTTCTAAGCATGGTATAAAATCTCCAACAAAGATATATGTTAAGCTCCCGGTACTATGTCATGGGCTGCGCATTTGGTAGAAGAAAGAGGCTGTTCAAGAGAGATTTGTGGTATGTACCGGCCGTGGACATCAAGGAATAACAGAAGACATGGAAGGAGGTAATCAAGCCGGAGCAGGCTACTCGATGGATTAGAGTAGAGGTATCCTGGATGCTACTTATGATCTAAGGCCAAAACAGGTGAAGGCAAAACCAAAGATCGATGGCTGTTAGGTGGGACGGACCAAGGTCTGCTGCTTTTCTTTTGGACCGTATGTATGGAGGCAGCGGAGTGGTTACACGAGGCGGTCAAACGGTGGTTTTCTATCAGCCGAGGCAAGATGGTATAATCATATCAGTAGCCCGCTTGCAGCTGAAGCCCATGGTTATTGGGTTCACTGTATGCCTCTGTGAATCGTAAACTAGATTCGTCTAATCCGTACCAATATAGAGTACGAGATTCGTATTCACAATAAAAATTGGAAGAAAAAGTAGAAATAGCACACTACAGATGGTGCCCATCATACACTAAATTGGCGCTTGCAACGGGTAATCGTTGAAATTCGACTGCCAGGTGACTGTTAATCAGTGAAAGATGAGAAAGAACCATATATCAGAGTTTGTAGCCTTTTTCACTGAGATTCAGGAGATTTGTTTTAAGTTTATTGAGTTTGATATTCGTTTTGTTCCCCGGGATGTCAATGCTGCATCACATTTATACCCTAAGCAGGCATCACCGGATTGGTAGAGGTGTATGCGGCTTAATAGGGTGCCAGAGTTTATGTCGACGTGTATTCGTCCTGATTGTAACTTTGATTGTGATGAATAAAGCTTAGCTCCCTAGTAAGTGGAAAAAGATTGATGAGCACTAATATGTCCCCCCCAAGTCAAAAACAAGTTTTTTTTAACATCAATATAATCTGTAAAGTACAACTTTAACTATTAATTTATATTGTAATATATTATAAATATAATAAAAGCATAATCTTATGAAATTATTTTTTGAGACAAATCCATTTATATTAATTTCATGCGTCCAATATTAATATCTAAAAGATATTGATATATAAAAAAAAAGTTTGTATTGTTGTGACTAGAGGGTCTACACGTGAAGCTTGTAATAATGGAAGAAACGTCCAAATAATGGAGATGGAAACGGAACCTGACGAAATATGATGACGTTTGTTGTACCAAAAGCCTCGTTCATTTTTCACATCTCATGAAATTGCCAGATGCTCGAATGTTGATCACTTCTGCACGTGGTATGGGATTTACTACGACAATATACAACAACGAGAACTAAACCAGAAAAGAGAGAGCAAACACTAGTGGTCATTAAGCTTTTACAGCATCAACCAATTACTAAATATGATAAGTCTACTCAATTTAGCAGACATGCAATGATGTCCAAGTCTTATCTAAAGAGTGAATATGACCTACAAACCCACATGGTGGAAGCGGGATCTAAATATCACATATTGTCGCTTGAATTTGTCAGCAAACATGAAGCTACTAAGTGATCATACAAAATCCAACTTGTGAAATAAGCTAGTGATAATATTTTCCAAAGATATCTAAACAGCCCCTATCTTGCACTGACATTCTCTGCATTTGTCAGCAAAGAGCAAACATGATCTACTACGTTGTCATACAAAATCCAACTTGTTAGTGACACTATTTTCTGAAGAACTAAACAGCCCCTGTTTTGCAGACATCCTAATATGCTTTCATTTCTAAACAAGTGTTACTGGCTGCAATGAAAATAAAAGCTAGTCATAACAACGCCTCACCTGTTATGTTCTATCTCCATGAATGCTAGTTGCCCCGGGCGGGCGGGCCCCGGGGGAGGGGGGGGGGGCAATTCTCCAGAGCATCAGCTCCCCTCTGTCTCCACAAAGACCAAAGTGAAATACAACATAAAGACATTATAATCAAAGTGAAATACAAAATATGGACATTATGAAAAAAAATGTGCCAAAAAGTTTAGAAATAATGAAATAGCCAGAGGGATAATCATTTCTTACACTATGTTTCATGACCATTAACATCAATGAACTAGAGCAGTAAATTCCAAAATACACAATATCTTCCCATGTGTACCATTATCCCTTTGTGCATGAAGAAGGTCCATGAGGTAGCTTCTTTTGTCTGAATCAAGGACGAACTCCACCCTCTGAACAATCAAATCGGTACTTGAACCGACTCTCCCAACAGCAAGAAATATGTAATCAGCAAGGAAATCTGAAGGCATCCTCTGCATAAGAAATTTATTTATGAAACGTTCAGCAAAGAAAAAAAAACTAGATATCCATAATTCCACGCAACATATTACAACAAGCTATAATTTCATCATGCAATATCAGAGAGAAAACCAAATGTCATGGCCTCATGGGGCTAGAAAGTGTTGATTTCTAAGACCCTGAGACCTGCAATGGAGATTGGGATGGCATGACGCTGCACTGGGGTCGCTTCACATACTTGCACCTCCGGATGTTCTCATTCAACTCATCACCCAAATCAATCTCTGCAAACGTGTTGGCCGGAGGGGAAACATCATGCCCACTTGTCTCAACAGGAATGTCTTCATAGGCATTGAAGTTGATGCCTGTGTTCTCCTGGCCCCAAACTCAACGTCTGCAGCATCACTACTGGCAAAAGGATCTGGCTCACGGTCTCTACGTTCCCAACCCCCAGGACAGGAGTTCCAGCCTGTGCTGCCACCCCCATCGCCACCGGTGGCATAGCCTTTGGCGAGAACCACCCGCATTGCCATTGCCACCACCATTCACAATGCCTGCCCAGCGATTGCCACCGATGGCAGCAGGCAGACCAGAAGGCTGTGCAGCAGCTGAGGGCAGTGCACCAACTTGCTCTTGTTGCACTGCTGAGGCTGCTTGGGTTTCAAAGCCAGCACCAGCCGAACGGCCGGTGAGAAGGCACGTAGGAGCTGCATGTGGGGTGTGACTTGCCATGATTAGCAACAGGTCCGTTTGCAGCACAATGGCCGGCGCCGATTCCTCAGCGTTTGCATCTGAGTCAGCCCATGAAGGTTGCATAATTCAGCACAAATCAGTCATGAAGGTGTATCGCTGATCACTGAGACAAAGTTATCACGAAAGTATTAGTTGAAAAAACAAACAAAGGGCACCTCCTCGCAAATTAATGAGCAAAAGGTAGAATTGGCGTTAAAAAGAACAGTGCAAAGATGCTAAGTCCAACCTAATTAAAAAATAAACGCTTAAACCAACATTGCCGCACAACTGCACGCATACATGACGCATCTCCAAAATTCTAATCTGAAACAGAGATACAATGAAGGTACATAACTATATGGGGACATATCCAGTGCAATCAGCACTTTGGTGCAATCACCGTGCAATCCAACTAAGAAAAGTTTCAAAAAATTCTGAAAAAAATCGTGGATGTACATCTCATCTTACTACATCTACATATAAAATTTCATGATCAAATTCGTCCTATGTTAAGAGTAATAAAAAAGACAAATTTCTAACAAACTTGAATAGTTCAAATACACCCCAAATTTGTCTTTTTTGTAACTTCCAGCATAGGATGAATTTGATCATGAAATTTTATATGTAGATGGGGTAAGATGAGATGTACATCCATGATTTTTTTCAGAATTTTTTGAAACTTTTCTTAGTTGGATTGCACGATGATTGCACCAAAGTGCTAGAAAGCTATCGAAGAAAATTCCGATGAACTTGAACGATCGTCAAAACTACTCAGCAGGGGGGACCTGACGCGGGGCATGGGGGTTCAATTGAACCCCCAAAATTTTGGAAAATGAACTGCTACTGGTTGTTGAAAGATTTGGATGAGATCGCTGTCATGTCCCTTGGCCGTCGACGAGAGGGAGTCGCTGTGACGTGAGATGAAGCTCTCGAAGCAGGAGGATATCCTGTGGCCGCCGGCGGAGGGTTGCCGTGACATGAGACAAAGCTTGCAGAAGAAGGAGCAGGAAAGGGGAAAAATCTCTGTTCATTTGCTTCCTGCTTTGCTCGGTACCGGTTGTTGGCTTTTATGCCTCTCCTTGCTCACATTAACAACTGAGTCCCACCCACCCAGTCATTGCATTACTGCCCCTTAGAAATATTGCTTGTCCCCAAACAATAGTATAGTCTCTGACGTTGTATTCATAAGAACAACTACCATAATTCCTAGGTTCCATTGCACATAAAGCCAAATTTCAAGTGTTTTTGACTTGTTATCCTCCCCTACCACTGAATCATGTTTGATACCATCCAGCACACGCATATTGACATCAAAGAAGTCAAGAGGTCTGCCTCCTTCATCACTGCTACCATACCAGGGATCATCACTAAGAGGTTTCAGCATTACATGAATTTGCACCCCTCTTCCACTATAGTGTGCAGCAATGCCTCTTTCTGCTATCAGATCCATATCTTCTGTTCTTATCTGAACTTCCAGATGGAATATGCTCTCGTTTAGAAATGGTATCACTGTAGTGTGTAGACTTTGGTAGCCATTAGGTTTTGGAGTTGCAATGTAATCCTTCACAGCTTGAAGTATAGGTGTCCAGATGCCATGAACAAGACCAAGGACATGATAGCAGATCTGCTGTCCGGTGCACAATGGCCCAACACCATTGCAGGATTTTGGTTTTATGATGATCCACAGCTGTGCAGCCTGTTTTACCTCATTAATTGAACTCTTGCACTTGAGAGCGGTTTTATAAATGCTGTAAAGTTCTTTGCAGACTGAGCGCACTTCTGTTTCAACACTCACAAGATCGAGAAATTGATCCTCCCACAAAGTTTCTGGAGAAATAAGGTTGAACGGTCTGGATGACGAATAGCAGAAAACTCTCCATGTTGGAAACACCGAAGTTGACCAAGATCTGACAAAATTTTCAGAGGAAACAAAACCAGACGATGGACCACAACCCAACTTCCCTTTGTTGATGTCTTCTGCCCAGGTGATGTGCAGTAACTGAATTTGCAACTGGGCAGCAATCTCAGCAAAGTCAATCTGGCTGCGCTCCTGCAACTTCTCATTTATCTCTTATGTCACAGTGTCCCAGTAAGATTGCGACATGATCTCGCCATTGATCAGTATCAGAGATGGATCATCCATGATGACCTTCTGTGACTGCCTCTCAACATGGTAAAGGTCCATCCCCAGAATATCTGATAAATCTACTAGTGATGCATCGCCTCTTGATCTCCATCTTAATCTCATGCTTCAAATGGTCCTGAATTATTCCAGCTTGGTACAGCCCCTTCTTGGACGGCGGCACGGGTGGGAGTTCGCCGTTGGCAAGCGGCGGGAGGTCGCGGGGCAGGAAGGTGGACCAGACGGCGTCAAAGTTGGCCGCGGCGCAGAAGGCTGGCAAGACCGCAGAGGCGCAGCAGGCGTTGCACGGCGAGGTGCAAGAGATCGCCGCCCAGAGGAGCTCCACCGGCCAGCCTGTGATCTTGCAGTTTTCCGCCGTCTCCATCGATTCCACCGCATCACACAAGGTGTACTCCTCATCCTATACCACATCCTTGATAGACCATTCGTCGAACACCTTGAAGGCATCACACTCTGCCTCGTCACTCCAGTCGCTGCGGAGGTGGGGGCACATCTGCTGAAGACATCAACCGCCCCCTTGTTCCCCCCTTCGCCACCGCCCCCGGGGTGGTCAGCGGCAACCAGATTGACGCAATTGCTCCTCTCCTCGCCGACGAGGTTGATGTCGATGGACGTGCATGACAGCGTGTTGATCCCGAGCGACACGTCATGCTCGCCGAGGTAGTAGCAACAGCCATCGAAGTAGCCACCGCCACAGTTGCTCGTGCCAGTGCCGGCACTGTTGCTGTTGTCGTTGTTCCCATTGGAAGGCCAGTAGCACGTGCCATGGTCTGCGACATGGTCGGGCGGCCAACACATGGAGCTGCAGGCTCTGATACCAAATATCATGTCCCTTGGCTGTCGACAAGGGGGAACCGCAGGCGGTGGGTTGCTGTGACGTGAAACGAAGCTTGCGGAAGAAGGAGCAGGAAAGGGGCAAAAATCTCAGTTCATTTGCTTCCTGCCTTGCTCAGTACCGGTTGTTGGCTTTTAAGCCTCTCCTTGCTCACATTAACATTTGGGTCCCACCCACCCAGTCATTACAATCGCTCACGGCAGCAAACAAACAGCAAAAAACTGCATGGACTGGACTATCCATCCTAGAAAGATTTGGATGACGTCGCTCACGGCAAAGAAAAGATCCGCCAGGATAGAGCTCGCTCTTTGAACAAGTGAATAAAAATCCAGGCAAGCTAGGGCTTCATGACCAGCGAAAGAAGAAATCAATCCAAGCCCGGATGGATCTCCACTTCATGGCAGTCCGGTAGAGCGGAGGCCAACGACGATGAGAGAAGAGTTCTTGCACTTCTCGTGAGAATTGTAGACAAACGGGGAAGCAATAGCCGCCGCGGTGGCGAGGAGAGGAGAAAAGTGCAAGGAAGAGGATGGGCTGGAAGGGAAAGGATATTTTGACAGTTAACAAAATCGATGAAAATAGTCCACAAATTGTGCAAATCGCAAAAATAGACTTATCCGATATCTTAGACCGATGGTAAACCGATTAAATTAAAAAATCAAAAAAATTATGTTGTTTAAACCAGTCAAAAATCGATGAAAATCGAGCTATTTTTGATGAAAATTGACAAAAATCGCTTAAAAAATCGGCCGCAAGAAAAGTTCAATTCACCAATCTTTGATTTTCGATTTTTTATTTTTTAAAATATTTCCCCAAACATTTGATTTCATCGAAACCCTTTGGTTTTTATGATTTTCGTGATAAATCGGTACCGACGAGGTCTCAAGTTTTAGCGCAAAACGATTTTGTTTACCTTGATTTTGACATTTGGAGGGTTATTTTGATCCAAAACCTTCCAAAGAATTACCGCTCATCTGAGTGGAGTCTTAGCCATTAGAGCATCTCCAACAATCAGACCTTAAAATGGAGTCCTATACCTCAAAATAGGGCATAAACTAAAAGAATTAGGGCCCAAGATAACTATTGACTCCAACAATTAGACCCTAAACTCAACTCCAGGGACGCGCGAATAGGGATGGGGCCGGAGAGGAGTGTTGCCAAATATAGCTACAGGGCTCCGAGTCCTAAACCTATTTTGATAATTTTTCTCAAAATACAACCTCTGTTGGAGTGCTTTTTTCCATCAAAACCCTATAATTACAATTAGCAACCTATTTAGGGCTCCTCTTGGAGATGCTCTTAGGGATTAGGGTTTAGACCTATGTGCTAATTGTCACCTTGGAATTAGAGTGTGGTTGGCATACTTACCATTGTTGCTACTATATATGTTCTTGTTTATTTATCTACTATTCTTAGTAACCATGATGATAAACAAGTAGTTCCCTAAGGGCTAGCCGCTAGCGGTTGTAGGTAGCCATGTAGTGTTAGAAATTATGAAGATAATCTAATATTCACATATGCTTTTGCATTTGTTCGATATTAGTGTCTATCTATCTTTCTTCGATACTATGACTTGAATGGCCCCGATGCTCCATAGGTTGGTGCAAGTTAATGTGGTTATAAGTGGTGTGTGGAAGATTGATTGGCACAGTTCGTGACAAATGGAAGCTGCAAAGATCAGCTTTTAGAAGCAAGTCGAGGAGTTCGGCATAGCCATGAAGTTTAAGATGCTGGTTCGGTGGTAAAGCATGGTGACACAATAAATCCTTAATTGCGAGCATGACGTGTACCGTGCACACGTGAGCGAGACACACTACAGGAAACGACATCAGTGTCATCGGCCAAAATATATATGTCGGCGGTTTTATAACCAACAACAAATATATGCTCTGTGTCGGTGGCAATATATTCGCCCGACGACATACATACTCCTTGGCACGATGACTAGTTGGCGTGGGCAGGATTTTGAATTTCATTTCCCGTGAAAAGTACCTATGTCGGCAGCTAACATTATACCGACGATACAGTCCCTCCCACTAACGGCAACCTAACGTCCAGGCAGAAGGACTTCAACGCGGTCCCACATGGCAGTGGGCAGAACCACTTGTGTCGGCGGTAAATAATATGCCGCCGACAAAAGAGCGGTCCCACATGGCAGTGAACTTCAAAGCAGTCCCACATGACAGCACCACCTTTTATCGGCGGCAAATAAAATGCCGACGACATTAGTAATTCCAAATGGGATTAGAAAATATTTTTGTTGTTTTTAAAATTTAGAAAAATCAAATATAACTTTTAGAATGGTTGTTACATACTCAACAAACATTTGTATGAAATGTGGTATATTTATTTTTAATTAATTGGTATGTGACGGTGGTGTGTTTCGTAAATATACTCTCCTAGCTAAAGTTTCAATTAATGCATTTTCTAGTGACGATGCAACACTGGATGATTGGAAAACGAGAAATGACCTGCTGCATGTTGTAAAACCCTACATTGTGCCGCCGACACAGGCCTGGTTGATGGGGCCGGCCCAAGATGCGCTTTGCTCGGCGGGGTTTATGATAACCGCCGACACAGATGTGCTATATCGTCGACTCTGTGTCGAGAGACTTGTGACGACACAAGGTCATGGTCGCCGGAATTATATCTGTGTAAGTCGGTAAAAGCCATTTACGTGATCAGATCCTTGTAGTGACAATAGGTTCTCCTATATGATGTATTTAGGGTGTGCCGCCTACATGAACTGAACACTTAAGATTATAATTGCTCTAAATATTTAGATCATTATCATCATCCCTACAATTATCTAACACTGCATGTCAACCTAAGAGGAAGTATATGCTAAAAGTAGATATATGACAAAAGGATGAGAGTAAGCAAACATGGTGTTCGATCGGCCTTGAATGGTCTACATCTAGGTGGAATCTCACCTCCTCTACTTAAGATGTGAAATTTTATAATTTTTCTAGGGGGTTATGTGTAAAACGTGTTTAAGTGGAGAAAGTGGGATTTCACTTAGATCTAGACCATTATCTTATGCTCTCTTCTCATCCATAGTACAATCTTCTCGTAGCCATAACCTTAGCTATGGTTTTATGACACGGGCAGCCTAACTCCATCATCATTTTCTTCTCATACTGCTATTCAAGAATATCCAAAACCACCATTTCAAAGACCAATGACATGTGCTCATGCAAGCAAATTAATCAATAGGTGAACTTGCTCCTTGCTCAGAATAATTTTACAAATAAGACTTGGTTACTACCTAACATTGTTCTTGTACTTAGTAACCTTGGTACGGATCAACAAGGAACAACATTTACTTCAAGACAAGTCCACAAGCAAAGTGGGAATGCTAAAGGATTCAGACTGACCCTTGAAAACCAGTCTGCATTAAAACGAGCATAGAAGATGGAAACGGAGCCCGATCAAAATGTTTAAGTACTTGCTCAAAAGCTTATCTCCTACATTTTTCAATGGATCCACTCCCATCTCCAAATTCATTCTGAGTGCAGCGCAATCATCAATGTAATACAGAAGAAAGATTACTCCAACGCCATAACTACCTCAACTCTTCGTGTGCTGCGTCATATTTACTAAGGACCAATGGTCCATGTAAACGTCTAGGGATATGAGAAGACACCTCTCTAACTTCCAACCCTCTCCTACATATAGGAGGCACTTTATTTGTTTAGTAACTTTTGAAAACTTTGATAATAGATATGCTATGTATGTTCTTGGGTTGATTTTCCCCGAGAATTGTGCATCCCTTCTCGATGTTCTTGCAAACCCTTTGTGATTGCAGCGATGATTGTATCCACTTGAATTGATCAAGAGGAATTTACCTTTGCATGAAGTTGGGCAAACTCAGTACTTTAGGTTATTGCACTGGCAGTGATTGACCGCACCTAATTCATCAAGTTTCACGAGTATCTTTGATTATTACTTTCATTTCAAGTGCTCTTTAAAATTATGTTACCGTTTGATGAACTACACTCTTGCAAATAAAATCTGCATTGTGCTGAAAATAAAATATAGTGTAGCGGCTTGTTATCCTTGGACTAACCTAGCATGTATTTTATTCCTGTCGACGTACTTTACGTCAGGGTACCCTCTTCGCCGCACAAAAGCGTGCGGGGCCTATGTGGCGGCTTGGCAGGCAGGTGGGCGAGCACGCCCGCCCGCCGGGTGTCGGTCCACGTGGCGTTCGGCGGTAGGTGGCGACCACGCCACTGCCGCCCGGCGCCCGGCCGTGGCGGCTTGGCGGCGGTGGCGAGCATGCCGCCCACCGGTGTCGGTCCACGTGGCGTTGGGCGGCGGTGGCGACCACGCCGCTCGCCGGCGCCCACCCCACGTGGCGGCTTTGGTGGCGGTGGGCGAGCCCGCCCGCCACGGGTGTCGGTCCACATGGCGTTCGGCGGCGGTGGGCGAGCATGCTCGCTTCGCCCATTGCGCGAGCAAAAAAGCGGGGCAGGTGGCCGCCTCAAGCCTCCTTCCCCGTCGTACCATGTCAGAGACAGGTCTGCTGTGTCAGGCCCGTCAATTCCAAGGAATTCTGTAACAAGCCCATTCCTCTGACGCCTCATACCTACCCGTCGCAGAGGGGTCACATCCCGGAAGAACTGGGCGAAGCCATGCGCTGGCATTAATTAAGGCTGGAGGAACGGGACAACACATGAGGGTGTAATAAATGTCTGTAGATAAGCATGATGACACCCCTCTTTATCCAACCCGTGTCAGCCCATCTATATAAGGGCACTCTAGGGCACGGAGTAAGAAAGAAGAAAAGAAGAAGATCTAGAGAGAGATCTGAAGGCAGAACTTGTATTCTGAGAGCTCTGTAGCCAGCTTACACAATCTAAGATCAAGCAGGACGTAAGGCTGTTACCCTTCCGTAAGGGGGCCTGAACCTGGGTAAAAAATCCTTGTGTTCATCGAGTTCAGAGGTTCCGGAATCCCTCGTGTGGGAGGTATTAGGGTTTTCCTCCATTAGGGTTTGCCAGCCGCGAAGACACCCCCCTACCGAACCAAACCCAGCCTGTAGACTTGGGCCTGTCCGGTGGAATACGCCGACAGGGGCGCGCCAGGTAGGGGTCTAGTGGTTGGCTTTTCCGGCCATCTCCCCGGCGGATTTTGGTGTCTTTTTCAAGCTCGTGCATCTAGTGATGGCGGGTTTGCAGCATCAAGAAGAAGCGGAGACGAGCCATGCTCAGAGTGCGTCCCGACAATCTCGCCGGGCGCAGGATCATCTCACCCCGCCTCCGCAGGGTGGCGGCGATACTCCCTTGGCGGCGACGGAGCATCTAGTACGACGTCGGTTGGCCATGGAAGCGGCCACCCCTGCTCAGAATCTACATGCGGTTCGTCTCCTCTTGGACCACCCTCCGGTGGAACTTGCAGGAGATTCCCCGGTCACTCCGTGGCTGCGGGATATTGCCGGTCTCGTGGATGCAGCCCAACTTTGGGTAAGGCTCCCCGGCCGGCCGAGTACCGTTGGTACTCCGCCACCCAGGGTGCGTGCCGAGCGCACGCAGGGGTCAAGCCGCTCTGGTGGAAAACGCCCTGGCCAGGCGGGCCAGGGCCAGGGAAGAGGCGCGCGACGCGCTAGTCCCGGTTCCAAGAGGAACCGTGGGGACCTAGGAGTCATTTGGATGACGCCCACCGGCAGAGCGGTGATGACCTTCGCGGTCGTCTGCCGCGTCGTCCGGCCCAGGAGCAAGGCCGTGGCAAGCGGATAGCTTCTGATGATGAGAGCCCCTTTCGTGGCTCTCACCGGACAAGGAGGAGGTTCACTCCTCCGACTCAGTGGAGAGCCACGTCCGCGCTCTGAACCGGTCTCCGGATCGAGCTTCCGGTGGACGGTTGGGCTCCATCTACGGCGTTGGGTGCCAGGCGTTCTCTCGATGGCTGCGCCGCGTGGCGTGGCCTGACAGATTCCGCCCGGCATCCATAGAAAACTACGACGGCACCACCAATCCGGAAGAGTTCTTGCAGATCTACACCACGGTGGTGCGAGCGGCCGGTGGGTCTGGAAAAGTTATAGCCAATTATTTCCCAATGGCCTTGACGGGCTCTGCCCGTTCTTGGCTGTTGAACCTTCCTCGAGGGTCGGTGCACTCGTGGGAGGAGTTGTGCGGTCTTTTTGTCGCCAACTTTCAAGGCTCCTTCGCACAGCCGGGCGTGGAGGATGATCTTCATGCCTTGGAGCAGCAAAAGGGGGAGTCGTTGCGCGACTTCATCTGGCGGTTCTGCCACTGCCGTGACACAATCCCCCACATCTCAGAGCAGTCGGTCGTCATCGCCTTTCGAAGAGGCGTCCGCGACCGCAAGATGAAGGAGAAGATGGCCACCCGCACCATCAGCACCACCTCCGAGCTTTTTTCCCTCGCACATAAGTGTGCTCGGGCTGCGGAGGCAAGGGGGCTAGGGCCTGGCCCCACGGGTGGCTGGGGCAAAGACGAAGCTGGGACCTCAAAGGGTTCCGACCCGCCAAGCAAGAAGACGCGGAAGCGTGAGGCGGGTGAGACCAGGCGGGTCTTGGCCGCCGAACACAACCGCGATGACTCCGGGTCGCGGAGACGCGACCGCCGCAACCGGTGCGGCAACCGCCGTGACCGGCGTGATGACCGCCGCGGTCGTGGGAACGACCGCCGCGAGCGGAAAAAAGGAGGGCTCTGGTGCCCAATCCATCGAACCGACACCCACGACTTGGACAGTTGTCAGGTCGTGGACCGAATGGTGGAGCGGCGGATCAAGGAGCGTCGCCCTCCCGCTGATGATCAAGATGAAGATCCCTCCCCGCTGGCTTTCCAGCATGCGGACCACACGGTGGCATACATCTACGGTGGTTCGTCCACCCTTCCCTCCAATGCCGCCTATAAGCGGTTGAAGAGGGAAGTATGTGCCTCGGCGTCAGGCTTGGGGGTGGGTCAGATGCTGAAATAGTCGGAGGAGGCGATCACTTTCAGTCAGGCCGACCACCCTGAGGGCGCCACCGGCCTAGGGCATCTCCCGATCGTGGTGTCTCCCACGATCCGGAATGTACGGCTGGGTCGTGTGCTGGTGGACGAGGGGAGCTCCCTCAGCCTCCTGTCCTCTATGGCATTTCTGGCTCTCCAGATCCCACAGCAGGATCTGAGCCCGACTTTGCCCTTTTTTGGAATAGCCCCGGGAGTTAGTGCGATTCCCTTGGGCCAAGTGCGTCTCCCCGTCACCTTTGGGGAGAGAGACAATTATCGCACCGAGATGGTGGACTTCGAAGTCACTGACTTCGATCTCCCCTACAATGCCCTGCTTGGCCGACCGGCGTTGGCCAAGTTCATGGCGGCAACCCACTATGCTTACATGGTGGTGAAGATGCCAGGCCTAGCGGCCCCATAACTATCCAGGTGGACAGGTCCGAAGCCTTGCGTTGCCATAAGTACGCACTGGACCTGGCACGCGTCACGGTGCATGAACTCGGTCCACGGCGGCGTTGGTCCACGATGGACCGACGGTACTGTGAACGTGCACCGGATGACGCAAGCACTGACGTCACTCGGTACGGCCCGGCCAATCACCGATCGACACGCGGCGCAACCAGATCAACCGAATTCCTAACTCAATCTCGCCCGTCCGATTCAAATCCAACGGTTGGATTTAATCCGACGCTTCAGTATAGCAGGACATGCGGTGGAATCTTATTAGTTCCGTGTGCGGCAAAATCATAACCGTAAATTCAAAATTTAACGGCCTAGATTGAATCTTATTTGCACATCACGATTTGCTACACAACTACTCCGATACTCGACGCGTGGTCTCATCTATACCGCATGACTGAAATCCAACGACCCAGATTGATTCAATCTTACGCAATAGATTACCCCTACGTGGCATCACTAGAATCGCTAGATCTAAATCCGACGGCTAAAGAGTGAAGATGGCGCTTACTGTTGTCGTGGCGACATGGCGAAATCCGGGCGTTGGACGAAGATCCGACGGCGGGCGAAGCTCGGCTGACGATGATGGCACGACGGCGCGGTTCTTGCCGGAGAGGAAGAAGATGGTGGCGGCGACAGCATTTGGGGCTTCCTCCGGTGACATGAGGTGGCTCCACGGACGCGGCTCGACGCAGGTAACTCAACGGCGACCTCGAAGATGGCAGAGAGGGACCGGCGATAGCGTAAACGCGGTAGAAATACTTCGGAACTACAGCGAGCAGCTGCGGACGCTACGGTGTGTCTCGAGAGGCGTGAGAGGTCGCAAAAGAAGCGGAAGGAAACACTCTACACGATGCGCCAACTAATGAAGGCAGAGAGAAGACACGCCGACGTTAATGGCTACGGAATCTTCGGCCGTAACGCACGGCGGCGGCGATTCCGGAAATAGTCGGCGAGGCGATGTGGCCTAATCTCCTTCGTCCACGCGGCAACGAATCGACGGTCTCCGAGACATACGCGACGTGGCCACATCCGAACCGTCTGATGCAAAATCAACGGCGGATTTCTAGCGCCGATTAGGGTTCCCTTGGTTTTGGGCTGGAGACAGGCACAGTAACGAGCTTGTCCCATTACTGTTCACACCCTTTTGCTACGGTTTTTGCAATAAAATAATTCCAGAAATTCATTTAAACCATTTGAGGCATTTAAAATAGCAGAAAAATTCTAGAAAATATTTTAGAATAGTTTGGACTCAAATAAAATAATTTAATTTATATTTTGCAAAAACATATTCATCATTTAATTAATTTCCAAAGAAAGGTTAAATTCCAGAAATTCCAATTAAATTCCAAAAATTCTCAAAAATTCAAAATAACTTATTAAATTAAAAATGATCCAAATTTTGGGATGTTACACATACTACTTTTGTGTGTAATATTTGGTTGATCGGCCATTTACATGTAGTATTAAGTAGTTGTAATAGTTTT